>BPLQ01008699.1:0-11749 GCA_021605075.1 Caerostris darwini
GTCATTGAAAAATGAAGTAAAATAAAAAATTGAAGAGACAACAGTAAACATGAAAAGAGATAAAAGATGTGATGCATGGATGCTATTCTTGTGGAGATCACGTACAGCAACCGTACTATAACGAAATCACTATATTGCAGAAAAGTCCTTTATAAATAAAGTTGAAATTTTCCTATTACATGTGGCGCCATCTATTATTAGATACATGCAACTCAAATCTAAGAAAAAAATTAAATTAATCAATTGTTGTTGTCGCATGGAAGGAGGGATGCAGCTTCTGTTCTGATGGAGCACCCGTAGGTAGAAGTCTGACTTCGGCTTCGTGATGCTCCTACAGTCATAGGAGACCGGGACCTACTGCTTAAAGTGGATTCCGAACCACTACAAACGTCCATGGCACCGCCGGGACTCGAACCCGAAACCTGTGTCACCGAGTGTCAGAGCGCTAGACACTCGGCCAATCAGACCCCAATTAATTAATTAAATTTAATAAATGATTTAATATTTGAAAAAAAAAACTGCATCAACATCCAGCGTCCTCCACTGCAAGTTTTAAAAGAAAATGCATTGGAACTGGAGTGGATGAATCAAAAGTATTTTATGAACGATTGACAATGTGAACAAGATATATAGAGGGAGATGCGAGCTAATAGAAGGAATTGAAAAACCCATTAAACATGTCCACTGCTGAACAGAATGAAAATCGCCCGGAAACATGACACGTTGTAGATTCTTCGCACAACGACGCGAGAGAGGCGTGTTGTGACAAATCATTCACTCTGACAACGTCGGTGTCAAATAACGCAGTGGAGCGAAGCGAAAACAAATAACGTCGTTGAAAAGTAAAAATAAAAATTGAAGAGGACGTAAGTAAACGATAGGTGCACATGAAAAGAAGGGAGATGTGACGCATGGATGTTATTTCTGTGCAGAGCACGTACACTACAGTGAATCGTGACCACAAAACAGATACCCGAAGCCCTCTTCAGTCCCCTACACTCGTCGCATCACTCGGCTTTAAATAAATAGTGCGATTTTGAAGGGTGCTTTAAAAAGAAAAGAAAAGGCAATGAAAATAGGGAATGACATATAAATTGAAAAAAAAAAAGTCGTTGAAAGCAATGATAGCTTTCACGTATTTTGTAAGCGTTTATCCTGGTTGAAAGCAACTGCTATAAATAAAAGAAAATATTCAATGCCACTACTTTTTTTTTTACTTCTTTGTTTACAGTTTTTTTTCCCTATTCTCTTGATACTTATTAATAAATATAATGAGTTACTATTGAGTCACAGTTAATTATACTTTATCAACCATCTCTGTACTATCAACCTTCCCTCCCCCTTCCTTCTTATACCTTGGGGCCACATTTCTTTTGTTGTGCGTGCTTTCTTTCTTCTGCAACTGAAACGCGCATTTCTCTTGTTCAGCGAGAAGAAAGAAAACACTTTTGATTCGTCAGCGGCATTTCCTACGGAAAATTGAGAATTCTCTACTGCGACGTCAGAGGGATATTGATTGCTTTTTTTCTCTTTCCGTCGCTTTAATTTCCATTCCTTTTTGGCCTTACCTGGCGACTTTGGCCAAATTGCGTTTGCCATCTCGCGATCCGTTTCGTATTTTTCGATCCCTTCTATTAGTTCACACTCTCCCTATATATATCTTGTTCCAATTTTCAATCGTTAATAAAACACTTTTATTTTCCTTCCACTCAAGTTCAAATACATTTTTTTTGAGCTTGTAGTGGATGACACTGGATGTCAATACAGTTTTTCAAATATTAATTCATTCATTAAATTTAATTAATTCATTTTTAGGGTGGGTTTTTTTTTTTTTTTTTTTTGAATTTAAGTTGCATGTATGTACCAATAGATGGCGCCAGATAAACTTAAAAAAATGAATGAAAATTATTTATCAAGGACTTCTTGCTATCTCTCTATCTATATCTTATTCACATTTAGAATCATTCATGAAATGTAATAATGCTACATTTTATTAACGATTGACCACAGTTTATTAACGATTGATACATTTTATTAACTATTGATTGATAAAATTAATATTATTACCTCCAATAATATTACTTTTTATTCATCCACTCAAGTTCAAATACATTTTTTTTTCAACTTGTAGTGGATGACACTGGATGTGAATGCAGTTTTTTCAAATATTAATTCATTCATTAAATTTAATTCATTAATGTTAGTTTTTATCTAGATTTAATTTGTATGTAGATGCCAATAGATGGCGCCAGATGTAAAAAGAAAATTTCAACTTTATTTGTAAAGGACTTTTCTGCAGTATAGCGGAAAAAAAGTAGATATTAGAGAGTTTTTGCATACCTTACGTTAGTTACCGTAGGACGTCCGTTAGCTTTTTCTCCCTAGCGCGCATGCTCATAAGAAATTATGTTTCCTATGAGCATTATTATTTCTTATAATTAGTTACAAGCGTCTTCTCTCGCTGTCGGTCACAGCTATCCCCAGGACCCAGTCTCCTTCCCCCCTTTATCTCCGGGGCCCTGTTCCCCTCCTCTTGAGGTCAGAGGTCAAAGTTGAATACTCCCCACCACATGGTGAATAAGTACTCGGAGCGTTCTTCAATATTCTTTTGGCTATTGAGTGCGATTTCATGGAATTGGATGCGTTTCTTGTAGAATTTGGAATACTTCATTCTTCATTTACGACTACATTAATCTTGCTTTTGTATATTCTTTCAGAGATTCTTGAACAATTCACTCTTCATGAAGTTCTAGATCCATTCGACATTGCTACATTCGTATGGATATTTGAATTTCGTCATTCTTGTAGCATTCCAATCAATTGATTCCTATATCTCGTGCATTATTAAATATTTCGCATATTCCCTAGTTTATTCATCTGTTCTCCAGTGTTCACACATGATAAGTTGAAATTTGCCGAGCAGATTTCAGTTTTTTGTATATTGATTTATGAACATTAAGATTAATTTGCAGCCAACGGCCGTACCATGCTGAATAGACCGGTTCTCGTTAGATCACCGAAGTCAAGCATCATTGGGCGCGGTCAGTGCTTGGGTGGGTGACCACCTGGGAACACCGCGTGCCGTTGGCAAATTTGGGACCTGAATGGCCGAGTGTCTGGCACTCGGTGCTACAGGTTTCGGGTTCGAATCCCGGCGGTGCCATGGATGTTTGGAGTGGTTCGGAATCCACTTTAAGCCGTAGGTCCCGGTCTCCCATGACTGTAAGAGCGTCACGGAGCCAAAGTCAGACTTCTACCTACGGGTGCTCCATCACAACAGAAGCTGCTTCCTTCCCCTTCCATCATGAGTATGTATGGGCGCGTGGGCTTGGCCAGCCAAGTGGGATAAGAAACAACAACAACAACAAGATTAATTTGCAGAAGGGAATATCCCCCGTGAATAATATTCCGAATTCAAGATCATTTGGATTATTTTTTTCCCAAAAAAATATTTTAATAGGCATCCTTTAAAAGTTTTCAGTTAATCATTAAGAACTCTTTTACTTCTTATACAGTTGAAATTAAGATTGAATTATCTGATGATTACAAAAATAAAAGTGCTAATGGAGATGTTTTTTAATTTTAGTTATACATATATAAGAAAATAAGTATCAAAATTCTAAAACTCCTAATTAAAAAACATTTTGGTAGAAGTGTGTTTTTGTTTCATTCATTTGATTTTTGTACCTGATCACGCTTTATCAGCCAGATGGTATCTCTTATAATCAGTTTTTAGATCCATTAATAATTAGCTCGAGCTTTTATCCTTTGTTGTTGTTTGTTGTTTCTCATCCCACTTGGCTGGCCAAGCCCACGAGCCCATACGTACTCATGATTGAAGGGGAAAGAAGCAGCTTCTGTTGTGATGGAGCACCCGTAGGTAGAAGTCTGACTTTGGCTCCGTGGCGCTCTTACAGTCATGGGAGACCGGGACCTACGGCTTAAAGTGGATTCCGAACCACTATAAACATCTATGGCACCGCCGGTATTCGAACCCGAAACCTCTGGCACCGAGCGCCAGACACTCGGCCATTCAGGTCCCAAATTTCTGAATGCCGACGGCACGCGGTGTTCCCAGGCGGTCACCCAACCAAGTACTGAGCGCGCCCAATGATGCTTGACTACGGTGATCTAACGAGAACCGGTATATTCAGCATGGTATGGACTCCTTTAAACAAGTAATATATAAAAAAAAAATATATTTTAAGTCGATTCCTACTTTTTTTTCACTCTATTGCAGATAGTCCTTTTAAATAATTTTCATTCATTTTTTTAAGTCTATCTGGCGCCATCTATGGGTAGATACGTGCAACTTAAATCTAAAAAAAACTATAATTAATGAATTGATATTTGAAAAAAACTGTATCAACATCCAGTGTCCTCCACTAAAAGTAGAAAAAAAAATGTATTCGAACATGAGTTGATGAATGTAAAGTATTTTAATAACGATTGAATATTTGAACAAGATATATAGAGGGAGAGTGGGAACTAATAGAAGGAATTGAAAAATGTCCTTGGATATTAGACGTCTTTCTAAGTTTCAGCAGGTGTTGATAAGTAATTTGAAAGCATGCAAAATCCTTTTATGTGTTTCGTAGTGGCTTCTTTGCACGTATTCCTATGAAATCAAAGAGTCCAAAAGCAGGCCTGTATGGTGGCTGATTTCTGGATTGAATACGGATTGAGTTGCAAAACCTTTTGTGAATCTATGTAAACTGGCTTCCTGCCCTATACCGAGATATCGCAGAACTTTAGCCATTCTGAAGCCTATTTTCTCACTCGATTGGTTGATGTTATGTGAATTGTGATTTTAGAATCTGGTGGGAATGTTTTTGAAAAAAAAAACTCAGTAGCTCGAGATTCGTTATAGTTCATTTTTTTTTTTTTTTTTTTTTCCTTAATTACTTTTTCAATTCCTTCCATTAGTTCACACTCTCCCTATATATATCTTGTTCAAATTTTCAATCGTTCATAAAATACTTTTAATTCATTCCACTCCAGTTCAAATACATTTTTTAAAACTTGTAGTGTATGACACCGGATGTGAAGGCAGTTTTTTCAAATATTAGTTCATTCATTAAATTCAATTCATTAATTATTTTTTTTTTTTAGATTTAAGTTGCACGTATCTACCCATACTATCTACCCCCCCCCCAAACTTAAATCTAGATAAAAACTAAAATGAATGAATGAAATTTAATGAATGAACGAATATTTGAAAAAACTGCATTAACATCCAGTGTCATCCACCATAAGTTTCAAAAAAATGCATTTGAACCTGAGTGGATGAATAAAAAGTATTTTATGAACGGTTGAAAATTTGAACAAGATATATATAGAGGAAGTATGAACTCATAGTAGGAATTGAATAAAAAAAAAAAAAGTTTTCAATTCAATTTGAAATTTTCCTTTGACATCCAGCGCCATCTATTGGTAGATGCGTGCAACTTAAATCTAAAAAAACCGATAAAATTAATGAATTAAATTTAATTACTGAATTAATATTTTAAAAACTGCATTCACATCCAGTGTCATCCACAACAAGTTTCAAAAAAATGCATTTGAACCTGAGTGGATGAATAGAAAGTGTTTTATGAACGATATATATAGGGAGCGTGTGAACTAATGGAAGGAATTGAAAAATAATACCAACTGCTTTTCTTCAAGAACCCCATGCACCTATTCAATTCACTAAGAGTTTTCAACAACCAGCGAATGACCACGAATGACATAAGCCGATTAGGTAAGCATATCCAATTCCTAAAGCATGCAGTTTTCATTCTATGCAAAACCGCGCCTCGTTTGAGGCGGTTTTCTCTGAGGAGTACTTACTATTCGGAAACAATCCCAGGATGAAGTGAAAAAGGAACTTAGTACTCCGCGATCCTAAAAGTACTTCTCAGGCTGGAGATTGTGCGGTTCTTTAGTCAACAGTTTTAGATGAGACCGTAAATAATCGACGGGAGATGTTTTTTCTCTTCTTCCGTACATCTTGATTCATTAATCACGAATTTTAATGAATGTTCTTTGGTTAACTGGCAAATCAATATCAAATCGATAACGTTAATAAGCTTTTTGATTTATCATAATTAGCTTCATTTTTTCAATTCCTTCTATTAGCTCACACTCTCCCTATATATATCTGGTTCACATTTGCAATCGTTCATAAAATACTTTTGATTCATCCACTCAATTTCAAGTACATTTTTTTTTAACTTGTAGTGGATGACACTGGATGTGAATGCAGTTTTTTCAAATCTTCATTCATTGATTAAATTTAATTAATTAATTTTATTTTTATATGAAAGGATATAAATATAGGAATAAATTTAGGAATCAATACTGTCAGGGGCGAAGCGTGTAGATCGCTGAAAAAAAAAATTTTTTTTTTCATTCTGGGTTCTGGTCTGAGTCAAGGAGGAACAAAATGGAAAATGAAAAATGTGAATAAATGAATAAGAGAGATGGAAAGTGTATGTGTGAGAGAAAGAATTTTTTCTAACTTAAAAGAATGAATGAAAATTATTTATAAAGGATTTTCTGCAATAGCGTGAAAAAAAAGTAGGAATTGACTTATAATAACAAGTAATATATATAAGAAAAATTTATCTTATTCCCAGGCGATAAGAAATAAATAAGTGCTGCTTACAAAATTAACACTTGCATTAATATTTTATTATTTAAACTATTTTTATTTTTTAAAATTTTTTTTTTTTTTTGCTGTTTATTTTCTTTTAATCTGACAAATGTTTAAACAATTATCACATCTTATTTTTTTTTTCTTTACAAATTACTTTTGTTGTCAAAGGATCAAATAAGTTTCAAGATAATATAAAAAGACCTTTATTAAAAATGACTTTTAACAACTAAATAAAAACAAAGTTTTTTTTTCGAAGCGAATTCAAGGGTAGTGTAGAAGAATTGGATTTCTAGAATATGCTCTGAAAGCAATTATCTGTAAAAAAATTATTTTTTTTACTGTAGATTGGTTTAAAAATAAAAAGCAAAATTCAGTGTGCTTTGAAGGAGGAAAAAAAAAAGCCTTTTCTTTAAAAGTTCGTTGGAAGATAATTTAATTATGCGCAGCCTTTTCAAGTCTCGTTTGTGTAAGAAATGAAATGTTTAATGACCATTGCATTTATTTTGATGTTTCCTAAAAACAGAAGTTTCCGGAATTTTGTGAAGGGGTGGCAACATTATTTAAATGTCTGATACGATATACTATTTTTCAATTCCTTCTATCAGCTCACACTCTCCCTATATATATCCTGTTCACATTTTCAATCGTTCATAAAATACTTTTTATGCATCCACTCGAGTTCGAATACATTTTTTTTTAAACTCGTAGTGGATGATACTGGATGTGAATACAGTTTTCTCAAATATTAATTCATTCATTAAATTGAATTAATTCATTTTAGATTTAAATACGTTGCTTCAGTGGATAAATAAAAAGTATATTGTTAACCTTTTTTTTTTTTTTTTTTTTTAGATTTAAATTGCATGTATCTGCCAATAGATGGCGCCGGATGTAAGAGAAAAATTTCAACTTTATTTGTAAAGGACTTTTCTGCAATAGTGTGAAAAAAAAATAGGAATTGAATACTCATTCAGTAATTAAACTTAATTAAGTAATTTTAGTTTTTTTTTTTTTTTTTTTTATTTAAGTTGCATATATCTACCAAAAGAGGGCGCCACATAAACTTAAAAAAATGAATGATAATTATTTATTAAGGATTTTCTGCTTTATAGGGGGGAAAAAGTAGGAATTGACTTGATAAAAAAAAAAAAATTTATATTGTTTTTTTTGCCTTTTAAAAAAAAAATATATATATATATATATATATATATTTTTTTTTTGTATTTTTTTCTGTTTACTTCCTTCTAATCTTATAAATGTTTAAGAAATTATCACATCTTATTTTGTTCTTTACAAATTACTTTTGTTGTCGAAGGATAAATTAGTTTCAAGCTGCAAGTATAAAAGAAAAGAACCTTTATTAAAAATGACTGCTAACAACTAAAGAAAAATTAAGAAGAAATAAAGTTTCTATCTTTTTATCATTTATTCATGTTTTTAAAGAATGTAGCGAATTGGATTTCTAGAATATTCTCTGAAAGCAATTATCTGTAAAAAAATATTATTATTATTTTTTTTATTGTAGATTGGCTTAAAAATAAAAAGCAAAATTCAGTGTGCTTTGAAGGGGGGAAAAAAAGCCTTTTCTTTAAAAGTTCGTTGGAAGATAATTTAATTATGCGCAGCCTTTTCAAGTCTCGTTTGTGTAAGAAATGAAATGTTTAATGACCATTGCATTTATTTTGATGTTTCCTAAAAACAGAAGTTTCCGGAATTTTGTGAAGGGGTGGCAACATTATTTAAATGTCGAATACGGTATACTATTTTTCAAGCTCATACTCTCCCTATATATATCCTGTTCACATTTTCAATCGTTCATGAGACACTTTTTATGCATCCACTCGAGTAGAAAGAAACAGAAAGTCCTTTATAAATAAAAATGGAATTTTACTCTTGCACCAGGCGCTATCTATGGGTAGATACATGCAACTTAAATCTGAAATGGACTAAAATGAATGAATTGAATTGAATGAACGTTGAAAAGTAAAAATAAAAATTGAAGAGGACGTAAGTAAACGATAGGTGCACGTGAAAAGATGTGACGCACGGATGCTATTTCTGTGCAGAGCACGTACACTACCGTGAATCGTGACCACAAAACGGATACCCGAAGCCCTCTTCAGTCCCCTACACTCGTCGCATCACTCGGCTTTAAATAAATAGTACGATTTTGAAGGGTGCTTTAAAAAGAAAAGAAAAGGCAATGAAAATAGGGTTGAAAGCAATGATAGCTTTCACGTATTTTGTGAACATTTATCCTGGTTGAAAGCAACTGCTATAAATAAAAGAAAATATTCAATGCCACTACTTTTTTTTATTTCTTTGTTTACAGTTTTTTTCCCCTATTGTCTTGATACTTATTAATATTTAAATGCGTTTTTTTGCTTCGAATTTATTTTCTTTCTTTTTTGCTTTCCATTCCTTCTATTAGCTCACACTCTCCCTATATATATCCTGTTTACATTTTCAATCGTTCATGAGACACTTTTTATTCACCCACTCCAGTTCGAATACATTTTTTTTTAAACTCGTAGTGGATGACACTCGATGTGAATACAGTTTTCTCAAACATTAATTCATTCATTAAATTGAATTAATTCGTTTTAGATTTAAATACGTTACTTCAGTGGATAAATAAAAAGTATATTGTTAACCCTTTTTTTTTTTTTTTAGATTTAAGTTGCATGTATCTGCCAATAGATGCCGCCTGATGTAAGAGAAAAATTTCAAATTTATTTGTAAAGGACTTTTCTGCAATAGTGTGAAAAAAAAATAGGAATTGAATATTCATTCAGTAATTAAACTTAATTAAGTAATTTTAGTTTTTTTTTTAAATTTAAGTTGCATATATCTAGCAAAAGAGGGCGCCACATAAACTTAAAAAAATGAATGATAATTATTTATTAAGGACTTTCTGCTTTATAATGGGGGTAAGTAGTGCAATTGACTTTATCCAAGAAAAATTATTTTGTTTATTTTTCTTTTTAAAATTTTTTTTTTTTTTTTTTTCGTATTTTTTGCTGTTTACTTCCTTCTAATCTTATAAATGTTTAAACAATTATCACATCTTATTTTTTTTCTTTACAAATTACTTTTGTTGTCGAAGAATAAAATTAGTTTCAAGTTGCAAGTATAAAAGAAAAGAACCTTTATTAAAAATGACTGCTAACAACTAAATAAAAACAAATTTTTTTGTCTTTTTGATCATTTATTGAAGTTTGTAAAAAGTGCAGCGAATTGGATTTCTAGAATATGCTCTGAAAGCAATTATCTGTAAAAAAATTTTTTTTTTTTATTGTAGATTGGTTTAAAAATAAAAAGCAAAATTCAGTGTGCTTTGAAGGGGGGATAAAAAAAAATTGTGTATTTTTGTTAAAAGTGCGTCGGAAGACAATTTAATTATGCGCAGCCTTTTCAAGTCTCGTTTGTGTAAGAAATGAAATGTTTAATGACCATTGCATTTATTTCCATGTTTCCTAAAAACAGAAGTTTCAGTTTTTTGGAAGGGGTGGCAACATTAATTAAATGTCGAGTACGGTATATTACTGTACCCAAAAAGTAAGACAAATTATAATTTTTTCAAGAACTCTTTATTTATTCTTCCAAATTTATTTCATCGCCTTCAAAGGAATCCCCTCCGGACACAATGCACTTATGGCGACTTTTTTTCCAATCCTCAATGCGTCCTAGCAAGTCATCGGCAGGAATGGCCTTCAAAGTGATTCTCTTCAATCGACTCAAAACGCTGTCCCCAGAGTGGTCTTTGGAGTTTAGGGAATAGAAAGAAGTCGCAAGGTGGGAATACGGTGGTTGTGGAACGATATGGGTTTCATTTTTGGCGAAACGGTCACGAAGAATCAATGTAGTGGGAGCTGCCGCATTCAGTGTTTTCGGTACCCATCGAGATTTGATGGTTTGAGGCCCAAAATGGAATGGACCGATCCTTTTGACATTCCAACATCATCAGCAAAGTCTCTCATTGTAAATCGACGGTTTGCAAGCAACAAATCTTTAATTTTTTTGGACGTGAGCATCGTCGGTTGAGGTTGGTGGTCGACCAGAGGGCTCTTCGTCTTCAACGAGTTCTCTCCCTTCTTTAAACTGTTTATAGCACTTGTAAACATTTCTTTCCGATAGAGGAATGTTAAAAACTGAAAACCGTTTGTGTAAAAACTGGAATGAAATGTTTAATGTTGCATTTATTTCCTAAAAAGTTTCAATTTGTTTAGGAATTGATGGCAACATTATTTAAATGTCGACTACTGTACCGTATACTACTGTACTGACCAATTATTATTATTTTTTTTAATAAAAAACTCCTTATTTATTCTTCCAAATTTATTTCAACGCCTTCAAAGTAGTCCACTCCGGACACAATGCCCTTTATGTAGTTTATTGTAAATAAACGTATCGTTTTATGTAAGAATTTCGTGCATTTTTAAAAGAGGCTTTCTGACGCTCGGTGCCACAGGTTTCGGGTTCGAGTCCCAGCGGTGCCATGGATGTTTGTAGTGATTCGAGTCCCGGCGATGCCATGGATGTTTGTAGTGATTCGAGTCCCGGCGATGCCATGGATGTTTGTAGTGATTCGAGTCCCGGCGATGCCATGGATGTTTGAAATGGTTCGGAATCCACTTTAAACTGTAGATCCCGGTCTGTTTAGCCCTCGTGCGCAGAAGATGACCGTAGAGCGACAAACCAAACCAAACCAATCTATGTATTGTGAGTAGTGAAATAGTAATTTATTTAAGTAAAGAAAGTCAATTCCTACTTAGGTCAACAAAGAAAAATTTTATTTTAGTTAATTTGAAAATCAACTTTGCCATTTTCAAGTCAAATTTCTTTTTTCACTCTATTGAAGAAAGTCCTTTATAAATAATTTTCATTCATTTTTTTAAGTTTAGAAAAAATCTCTCTCTCATTCACTTAACAGTTGGGCTGAAAAGTTCGTAGGCTGACACATAGATGGCGCTACTAGTATTAAATCCATATGATTTTTAGTTAGCCATAACTTTCAAAAGACACGTGTATAAATTTGACAGCTGTTGCACCGTTAGTATGTGAGTTATGGCATTTTTAGTGTTCATCACGTGCAGTCCACTCGGCTAA
>BPLQ01008700.1:0-77389 GCA_021605075.1 Caerostris darwini
TTATGGCAAGTTACGGATAGGTTCTGCTGATTACGAGACATTTTTAAAAGTTATGCAGAAATATTTTATAGTTGGGGTTATGGTCAGAAGAGCTTATCCGATCGACAATGGAGTAAGTCCTGTAGCCGCTTTGTGGACAGACACGGATTTCGAATTTAAGAAAATTTCGTTTGAAATCCATTAAGTTACGGAGTTATTAATTATACATTAAATTACGGCAAGTTACGGATAGAATCTGCTGATTACGAGACATTTTTAAAAGCAATGAAAAATATTTATAGTTAGGGATTATGGTCACAAACACTTATCGATCGACAATGGAGTAAGTCATGGAGCTGCTTTGTGGATAGACACTTGAATTTCGAATTAAGAAAAATTCCGTTTGAAATCCATTAAGTTATGGCAAGTTACGGATAATATCTTCTGATTAAGAGACGTTTTTAAAAGCAATGAAAAATATTTATAGTTAGGGTTATGGTCAGAATACCTTTCCGATCGACAATGGAATAAGTCATGTAGCTGCTTTGTGGATAGACACTTGAATTTCCGAATTAAGAAAATTCCGTTTGAAATCCATTAAGTAGAAATTTGTCGTGGATGCGTCGAGAACGGGAACGATAAATACGTAGACTGGAAAGTTTTCAAGCTTGAGGAGGATAAACTTCTCTAATGCCACACTGAATGTGTTCTTTCCAATTCGAGATGAAATAATGCAGTTGCAAGCAGGACAATCATCCTACTGTACATGAATACTGCTGTCTCTGCTACACATATATGTGGCCTGATGGCCAATTGGCCTTTGGTAACACAGGCTTCAGGTTCGAATCTTGGCGGTGGTATGGATGTTTGTGAGTGATTTGGAATTCACGTTAAGCTGTAGGTTACGGTTTGTGTGCACAAAATGACCGTAGAGATGACCACAGATCAAACCAAGGGTTAGGTTACAGGTTAGGGTTATGGACAGAAAAACATAGCGATCGACAATAGAGTAAGTCGCTTTGGGGATAGACACTTGAATTTCTGAATCAATAAAATTCAGAGTCCATACGGGTTCGTAGGCTTGGTCTAGATTAGATATCTAGAAAGTGGGATAAGTAACAACATAACACGGGCATGATAAATGTCTAAGCTGGAAAGTTTTCAGGCTTGAGGAGAATAAGCCCCTCTAATGTCACACTGAATGTGTTCCATCTATTTCAAAGTGAAAGAATGTGGTTTCAAGCATGACAATCATCCTGCGT
Source organism: Caerostris darwini (assembly GCA_021605075.1). Classification (NCBI taxonomy): domain Eukaryota; kingdom Metazoa; phylum Arthropoda; class Arachnida; order Araneae; family Araneidae; genus Caerostris; species Caerostris darwini. The sequence goes on from BPLQ01008700.1 coordinate 1,242, forward strand.
AACTGAATCATACTGTGTCTGCTACACATATGTGTACAAGTGCGTATATCCATAAAAACGCATACGAATGTCAGTGATCACATTCATCGTGCAAACACAAAACCTCAGGTGAAATTGCAAGGCATTTTGAAAAGTTATCAAAATGAAGCCACTTGAAAAATATGAGGTAAAAAAGGTAGCTAAAGTAAAAATGAAATCTATTTGGGAAAACAACATCAGACCAAAATGAAATCCTTTTGAAAAAAATAGCTCAGTGAAAATGAAAGCAGTTTTACAAATAATCTCTAGTCAAAATAAAAAGCATTTGAAAATGATCAAACGATAAGAGGTCAAAGGGAAAGAGATTTGAAAAAAAAAAAAAACTCCTGTGAAAATGGAATCTATTTTGAAAAACGTATAAGGTCCTATTAAAAGCCATTCGAAAAAAAAACAATCAAACGATAGGCGGTTAAAGGGAAAGGCATTGAAAGAAATGACAATCTCTGGTCAAAATGAGATGCTAAAAATTCTATTTTGAAACAGTTGTTCGAAAAAAAGATCAAGCAATAAGAGGTCAGAGGGAAAGACAGAGACAAAAAAAACAACAACAACAATCATAGGTCAAAATGAAAATCGTTTGAAAGAAAAATAGCTCAGATCAAAGAGAGAGGCATTTGAAAAAGAAAACAATCTCATTTCAAATTGTAATCTATTTTGAAAAACACACCAGGTCAAAATAAAAGCCATTCGAAAAAAAGATCAAATAATAAGAGTTCAAAGGGTCAAAGGGAAAGGCATTGAGTCAAAGGGAAAGGCATTTGAGAAAAAAACAATCTTAGGTCAAAATGAAAACCGTTTGAAAAAAAACTACCTCAGATCAAAGAGAAAGGCATTTGAAAAAAAAAAAAAAAATATAACAGGTCAAAGTGAAAACCGTTTGAAAAAGAATATCTCAGATCAAAGGGAAAGGCATCTGAAAAAGAAAAAAAAACCTTTAAGGTCAAAATATTATCTATTTTAAAAGGCACAAAAAGTCGAAATAAAGTAAATTCGAAAAAAATCAATTCGAAATAAATTTGAGAAAGGAAAGCTTAATAATAAAGTTTATTGTGCAATTGATTAAAACGCATACACAGTGTTTGTATTTATAGTAATTAGACCAATACACCATGTATTCAATGCCTTTAATTTGTTTTCTTAATAGATGCAGGAAATTTATAATGAGTGCTCTTTGTTTTGTAAGCTATCAGAGATTTTCTGAAAACAATAAATAATTATTATTATCATTAAAAGTATATATAGTTAGAAAAATTAATCACTAATAAGTTTGTTTAATTTATCAAAGAGTAATAGTTACGTCAATAGTGTTCTTAGAATTCTTATAATAACCTCTAAATCGAACTTCCATGGAATTTTTTTTCTTTTTCTGACAATTAATTTGTTTATTTAGATCTAGAATATTATTAAAAATGACATAATTAAAGACAAGCCATTTTTATATCCTTGATTTTAATTACTTATTTACTGAATGTTAATTATTCTTTAGTTATTTATTTGTGAAAAAGTAAAAGAAAAGTTGCGCATCTCTATAGAAAAAAAAAAAAATAAATTCTAGAAAATAATAAGAGAATTATTATTTTTTGATATGGTAAAACGGTAACTTCTTTAGATTTTATAAAATAAGAGTTGTAGTAAATTGATTGTTATTTTTCTTTCTGACATTTTTTATATGCATTTTCTGTTTATTCAAAATTTTAAAAAAAATTTAGACAATTTCGTATTGACTTTATTTGTTTTGTATACTTTTGAACTACTGAAGAGAATGCTGTTGTTCATTCAGAAATAAAAAAAGAGCTATTTCTGTACTAAAACGGAAAAGAAAACCAAAGTTGATGACTGAAATACTATTTTAATACTTATTTACTCCGTTACATTTTGTTTCAAAAAATGAAGATTAACTTTCCTTTAAAATTTCATAATGAAAGGTAACAAAAGTTAATTTTTTCTAAAATGAACTGTAACAGAAGCAACAGAATATATTAAAAATAGTTACGTCAAAAATATTATACTTAAAATATGAGTTCTTTAATTTTTTGAAGGATTAAAGTTGTTTGATAATTTATAATTAAAAAGTATGAAAGATCTTAGTTATTTATCTCAAGTTACTTTCATTTTTTAAAAATCTTTAACAAGAGAGGTATTATTAAATAACATAACAATTATAATTAATTACGTTATTTTTTATAGAAAAAAATAATTATCAAATATGCAGATAAGAAAATTAAATTTTATATCAGTATCATGAAATGAACTAGCATTTAAATTTATAATTAACTAATAGTAAAATAATAGTTTTAGAATAGTTTTAATGAGGGCTTTTAGTAAATTATTCATATTTTTTTTTTTCTGTTTTATCTTCAAAAAGCAACTTTATTTGATTATATGAGGTAAAATAAAAATATTCTTAACATGATTTGGGTAAGGTCATTTTAAAGATTTATTTTTTGTTTTATATTTACATGAAATGGAAGAAAATTGAAAAATTATTTGTAGTTAAGAAAGAAAGAAAATATATTTCATGATTCAGAAAAAAAGAAAATAAAGATATTCAATTTGAAAATGAACTATATCTGAAAATTATTAATTACAGCAATGCCTTCTTAAACTATTTTCAGCAACAGCAAAAACCTTTTTGAGATATTTTTACTTTTTAATTTTGTATTGCTAAAAAAATATTTCAACTCTAGAAATTTAATTAAAGTTACCAATAGTAGATGCTGTTAAAAAAATATGAATTTATTTTTAAACTTATATGGAAACACAAAATAACTACTTTTATTAACTCATTTTAGATATGATCTGACAAATGATTATTGTAGAAAACATCAAATATATTCATTTCAAGTCAATTAAAAATCAACATTTAGAGCTTTATTTTTTATGTACATCAGTAAAAATTTAATTCCATTAAAATAATATATTCTATTCAAACTGTTCTAATTTCATACAATTAAATTCTGCAAATTATTAAAAGTGCGAATTCTTAAAAATAAATATTTAAATTAGGAAATCTTAGTATAAGTAGGATAGATTTTAAACTCCCCATGGTACACCAGGAAAAGTTGTAACGGTGAAAAAAAGGAAAGAAAGTAATAACTTAAAGAGTTTCAGAGACAAATACCTCCGAATTTAGATGTCATATGAGAAAAATCTAAAAGATTTTTACTAGGTAGCTGTATCAACACGATAGATACACTGTCGCCATCGAGTCATCTTGTTTTTAAAAGACGTTACATTCGTTCCACCAATGTTATTATTCATTCACCAAACTATCTTAGGCCGACTGACTATGTTGTTGTAACATATGGTTTTATTGGAAACCAATCCATTCCAATAAGGATCACACACGAATTAGGAACAAGCAGAGCATAGCAAATATACAGCAATCGACACTAAGTCGGTCTCACACACCACTAAAAGTCAAAGGGGGAGAGAGACAATAAAGAGGTTGGGCACTTTATTTTAGTCCAGGGGTCTCCAAACTTTCCAGCCTTAGGCCCATACTGTTTACTCCAGTAAGTACCAAGGGCCAAAACCGTTGTAATTTTTCTGCCATTATCTATCATTTCTAGACGAGTCGCCGAATACGCGCTCTAAGCAAACATACTTGCTAACTACAAACTATTGTCAGTGAAAAATCACAATTACACAAATCTCATTAGTATTTTCTTACAAGTGGATACCCCGCAGTTTCATTCGCGTTCATTTAGCTTTTCCGTTCCTGAGGGATTTTCTGGATAAAAAGCATATGTTCGATTCAGGATATATACATTCCAAACATCGGTATACATACATATGCGATACTCTTTACCCCAACATAACTGCCGAGGGTAACCGCTGGATGTTCACTAGTTTATAATGTTAGTGGGGTTCATTTCAATTACTTGTTAGTTGTTATGCTTAAGTTAAATTTTCTGCGTATTATGCTTGTCACTGAGCTTTACCCAGCAAGTCAATAAATCCGAGTTATTATCATTCCGTGTTTTTTTTATCCAACTTATTGCAGCAACAATAAGCTAATCGCTGTCGCGGGAAGGATTGATGACACTAACGGCCCGTTTTGGCCCGCGGGCCGTAGTTTGGAGACAGCTGTTTTAGTCCATGAAGTTCCTGGCCTCCCAATACCAGGGCAAGACCTTTCAATGGCACTGAGACATTCTCAGTCCTGGACATTTCAAAAGATGTTCCGAATTCATTGTTCCAGCTCTACGTATTGGGAAAGTGTTCGAGGCGAGATTCTGGTGGAACTTGCTTCTTTGCAATATTCACATGGTATCCTTTCTTTGCAAGTGAATCTGCTGCTTCGTTAGCCGACTGACTATGACAAACACAATATTGCAATTTTATAACATACATCTTTTTATAATAGATTATTTATACAAAATTTGTACCATTCAAAATTAACGGTTATTTAAAAACACTTACCATAAGAAAGATTTGTTTTTCATAATTTTGTTTTCGAAATTTCTTACTGCTTCATTGTAAATACGTCAACTAGAACACTCTATCTCAAAGTCCAATTGCTAAAATAGTGTTAATTTGGAAAGAGTTTGCCTCTGGGTTAAGTAATTTAAGAATTTTTTTGGAATTGATCAATGTAAAAAAATTGTAATAATAATTTACTTGAAATCACGTTACATACATACTTTGAAATCATATACTCACATACATACTTTGAAATCACATACTCACATACATACTTTGAAATCACATACTCAACATACTTTGAAATCACATACTCACATACATACTTTGAAATCACATACTCACATACATACTTTGAAATCACATGCTCACATACATACTTTGAAATCACATACTCACATACATACTTTGAAATCACATACTCACGTACATACTTTGAAATCACTTTACATATATGGAGAAAACAAATTATTTACATTTTCTCCTCAATTGTAAGAACATTTCGTATTGTCATTTGAATTAAAATAGGATGTATTTAGTGATTATTGATATAATTTTCTAAGGTTATAATATAAATAATTACAGTATTTTATAGCATTTAAATAAGTAATGATTTGAATTTGACTCTTTCTAATAATGATTTTGAATTTTTTACAAAATTATTAATTGTTGATGTTGTAGTTATGAAACAGCGAATACTCTTTAACCAAAAAGCATTTTTGTCTGTATTTATAAAAGAAGAAATTTTTTTAGTAAATATTTTTACAGCTAAATAAAAATATATCATAGAATGTGTGTATTTCTAACTATAAATGCTATATTATCAAAAAATACGGCTAATCTGGCAAAAATTTGTGCCTAGGTCACAAGTTTTTGAGAATATTCTAGGAAAAAAATTCCCATGGCATCCAACAGATATAAATTTTTCTAGCAATATTAAAGATTAGTCTCATTAAAAATATATTATGCTAAACTTATAATTTTTTATATTATATTCACCATAATAATATTTGTTTTTATCATGTTAAATTACCATTTTTTAAAAAAATATTCTGAATTTTCCTCAGACATGTTAATTGTTGAAATGTGTGCTTATGGAACTGGATACATGAATCTCCGAAATGAATTCTTTTTGCGAAGGTGCTGCTCAAATCCTTTAAAGAACCCAAAAAGCTGAAAAAAAGCTACTTAGACTGAGCAAAATAAACGAAACATCAAAGATAACCTCTCAGATTTCGTCATTAGACTCCTGGGAAATGAGATCTTAAGCAAAAAGAAGCTGGTTAAAAAATGGCGAAAAGTGAAAAAAAAATTATGATTTAATAAGAATTTCTTTACGTGATGCCGGTGGATCGTTTTTCAACAGACTGTAACCTGCACGAATAATTAGATTTTTAATAAAATATTTATTTACCGAAATAAAAATTAAGTTTACGATTTTTACTTAAAATAAGTCCTTCTTTATTTCGCGTTAATTTTTTTCTCGATGGCTTCTATTGATTCAACGTCTGATATCGGAGAATTCTAAAAGTAGTTCCTTACTAGACACGACTTCAGAAAAAGACAAAAGCAATGACAAAATTTAAAAAAAAATATGTTCTTATTTATTAATATTTTTGGTTTTGGATTAGGCATTGTTAAAAACAAATTTCGATTGAAGCTGTTATCGAAGGTCGACTTTAAAATTGTTAGGAGAAAAAGTTGGGCAAAATTTTAAGGGAATTATTTGAAATAAAAATATTTGTTGATGGCACTAAACAAGAAATCGGAACTTTAAAAACTACTACTGAAAATTTCATAGTAGGAAAATAAATAAAAATATTTATTGTGCTCTGTACTTGGTTAGTCTTCATTCTCCATGGATCAAGCAGAATTTTTTACACTTTCAGCTTTACACAGGATACGATAGAAGTTCTATTACACATTAATCAACTTTGGGAATCCCTAGAAAAATTAGGATATAATTTCTATTGTCATTGTTGTTTTGCAACAATTTTTGTGAGTCATTCATAAAAAGGAAAATGGGTCTGTTTTTATGAACTTTTTTAATCTATTTCTTACGTATTGAGGTATTTTGAAATCACAGTTCTTGTTGTAGGGAAATTTGTTTTACAGCAATTATTGCATTTCATCTCCTTTACTATTCCCATATTGTAAGATTAAGGTTATTTTATGTGAAATGAACGTATTTTTCAGATCACATCACGAACGATTCCTGAAAAAGATAGAATGCAGTAGATGCCGTTGTCTTGTTTGTTGGGGTAGCTGGAACTGGATGTGGTCAGATCACAAGAACACCCATTTAACAAAACACACCACTTTATTACAAGAGCACAACACCCTAAAAAGTTTAATATACAACGTTAACACCTTTAAGACTCGTTCCTACTGAGGCGAGAGGTGGCGACGCGACATGCGGCAGGCAAGAAAATGTGCACAATGCCTTCACAGAGAAAGTCAGAAATAGAATTATGCCTAGTGAAGTTTCGTTTCGAGTTGAAAGTTGATCAACTCGAAGCGGTGAATTTCAAACCGGTTTCAGGCGAACTCGGTGAAGCAAGTGATTGGTCAACGCTTCACACTTAAACGCTTCTCGCCTCGGTGGGAACGAGCCTTTAAAGTCATGTACTTATATTTGAGTGGAAGGATTCCACTTCTAAATCTCGAGATGAGAGATTGCTATTTTGCTCTAGTAGCACCTTGCGTCCTTTCGGGAAGGAGTTTCGATGCAAAGTAAACTTTTCAGAGGGACGCTCTTGCAGTGCATAGGAAGAACACGGTTACAGGTGGAACCACGGCTACAAGAAGAACTTACATGAACAATTGTATCAATCTTTATAATGCAGGCAGTCAATTGTGAATTTAGTCTCCTCATTTCAGTAAGCAGTGACTGCAACGGCCGCCACAAGTGAATTCACAGGCAGCTTAGAATTGGGCAATCAGTCCTATCCTATGAATTATGAGTTCCATTGTTAGCGTCTGTTGCAGTCACGGCTTTTAGGAACGAAGCATCTCGATGGCGATCGTCACAATGTGTTGTAAGCATCTTGCATCGTTAGTCAGTGGAGTTTTTCTGAGTTTTTCTCTATATGACACGCACATGCGAAAAAATTGTCCTTAAAAGTCCTCCCGCCTATGGTCTGTTAGTGGTATGCATGAGACCCACCGTATCAACTGGTAGAAGGATAAAGGGTGAGATGGATTGTTTTCCATTGTAGCTGGCAGATACTTAGACAATTGTCATTTATGCCAAAAAGCAAGGGCTGCACAAGGGAATGTGGCTATTACTCATTGAGCACTACCCAGGGGGTGCGTATAACGAGAATATAAGCTACGGGCGAGGAATAACACTACCTCCGCAACGCCCTACGATCCTATAAGACCAACACCTATGGTTTGAAGTAGATTGAGAACCACTGCAAATATCCCTGGAACCGCCGGGACTCGAATCCGAAACCCTTGGTACCGAATGACAGAGAGCTAGCCACTCCGCCATCAGGTCCCACACAGGGTAAGATATCGAAAAAATAAAAGTGGTTAATGCTTTATAAGTCAAATGCCCGGCATTGGACAAATAAACTAACATCAACTAATCCATGGACAGCCTAGTAAACATACGCTCCGTCCCATGTTTGGAATAGTTTCTCAATTAGTAACCCCCCCCCTTCTTGCCATAAAGTATTGATGGCTCAGGTCAACACTTAACTAAACATCCAGATAAAAAGCGTTCGAACAAATGAGCGAGTCATAATCGGATCTCGGAATGGAAGAGCCGTTTCTGTACACCTTCGAAAGCGTTCCCTCAAGACCCCTGACCTCCTTCGAAAAGCGATAAAGGGAAGAAGAATCTTTTAGAATCTTCGATTACGGGCGCTTGTTGCTTAATTATTCATTATCGGAATCTCCACACGACCAAGGTAGATAAGATTCACGCCACAAATGTTTTGCACTCTACCCAAGAAAGATTTCACGCGATGACAAACTTCGGCTCAAAAGTTTTTAAAAACCGTAACGAATTTGCATCGGTTTATCTGGAGGAGAATTTTCAGGCCGAGAAGTTCGACGTTTACTTGGTGGACGGTTGCAGTGTGCGGAAGGAGACCTTTTTGGTTTTAAAAAGGGGGGGAGGAGTTTTAAGTGCTGGCAGGGAATTCAAAAAGAAAAAATCAACCCTGTTTTAGATTTTATGATGAAGAGTCAATGCGATTGTTTCCTATCGTTTAATAATCCTTCCACTTCAATAAATTAGCGATAGGTTATTTTTTAAAATTTAGTTCAGTATTTTATCTCTCGAAAACGCATGCAGGTTGTTTAAGTTGTCGTTGCAAGTTGTTAGGATGATTGGTAAGTTTGGGTTTTATGGCACAAGAGCCAGATTTGACTATGCTGCGTCAAACAACGGTGCTCTTTTCCAATTTCTTGGCAGAATAAAAGGAAACAAATACCAGAAGTGTAGGTAAGTAAAAAAAAACAAATAATATATAAACTTGCAAAATACTAAAATATCAATTGCATGATCATATAAAATCCATAAAAGAGATAATGATCGAATGAAAATGTTAGCTAATCTATAAGTAAATGGTAAAATATTGAAAAATCATTTGCAAGGTGAGATAAAATTCAGCAATAAGTAAAATCAGGTAATAAGTGAATTAGAATCTAATCCAAACACATGCCACACGCATTGTATTCCAAAATATCGTCTGAGTTTGAAGAATCAGGGGTTTCACTTTGAGGTTTCTTTTCTATGTCTTCGGGAGTAATAAAAGATGCCAGTGGGGCAAACCTGTTTGAGTCAAAATGTTTTTCAATTTCCGGCAAGGGTCTAGATTTACTTTGTTAGGATGAGCTAGATTTATTAAATTAATGATAAATTGTAAAATTAAATGTTTACGAAATGGAATTGATTGTGTTATAAAGGCATCTAATAAAGTATAGAAATGCTGAACACGAGTTTGAAAAGGGTGTTTTTGTAGAACGCAAGACATGTGGACCCGACTCGTTAGCCATAAAAACTGTCGTTCTGCAGCAGATGAAACCTTTCCCAGCCTGAAATATTAGAGATATATTACAAAGCACTGACATTTTGCCACAAAAATTTTGACGGAACATCCGCATAGATGGCGATTTGTGGAGGAGTGTACTCCCCCTCTGTCCCTCCTCGTCGCGGGGAGAATTCCGTTCCTACTGTTTTATCGTGCTTATAACCACATAGACACGATAGCTTTCAGTTCTATTTTTCTCGTCGGTTTTCTAATTAGGATCCTCTGGTTTGGAACAGCATCTGTTTTTGCCTTAGTGATTAGAAAAAATTGTGCAAAATCGTTTCGCAACTTTGCATGGAATAAGAGAAATATTAAGAATAATTTTTCAAAGAAGAAACTCAATTCTAATCCACACTGGTTTTTACAGTAATGATTCACTAACGCGAATAAATTTTTGTAGAATATTTCTGCGGCGGGATTTCTGTTGGAAGAGTGTCCTGTTGAGCTTCCTTGAATAAGGGGATTCATTTCAAAACCTGAAACGCGAGACCTAACTTAAAGATTGTCCAACTCTAGGACCACTGGTAACGCACACAAATAGCGTGAAAAAGATTCGATAAATTTTTTGCAAGCAAGTAGGTCAATATGCTAGTCTGGCACCTTTTTTTGAACAGCATAGTACAGTTTAGCAAATTATTGAACGTAAACGTTTGATTTCTTGATAAAAATTCATAGTGCAGAGTTCCTTTATAAAGCTATCAAACTGGCAGCATAACCTCAGCTATTGCTGTCGTCTGAGCTGGTTCATCATGCATCATCCACGATCTTTTCAGATTAACGTTTATACAAACTATCCACTTTTTGTTGTCGGTTATCAGTCCTTTCAGAAATGGATCCATTTGGAGGCTTTTCAGAAGCGAATCGCAGTTGCTAATGCGTTGTGTCAAATGAATTTCCTTAAACTGATGAGGGATCCACAAATCGGGTTCCTTGCCATAGCCAAGCTGGTTTTTTTTTAATACACATATGGGATACATTGAGCTTCTCTGCAATCTCACGTGTTGTGCTATGATGATCTGAATCAATAATGGCCTTGATACGGGTCTCATCATTTTCAACTGGAACGGCCAGATCGTTGCGTATTTTTCTGTGAAAAATCACCAGAACGAAATTTGGCAAAACAATTTCGACACTGCCTTTTCGGTAATAATACGATAAAATACGTCTGAAATGCGCGTCTTTGTTCTTCCATTTTTAAATGGGGATAAAAACGAAACTAGACAACTAATCGATACATTTTTTTTACTAAATTAACGATGGAAGTCCAAACAAAAATAAAAGTTAGTTGCTTTGAACACGTTGACAAAACAAAAGAACATGTTAAGACCATCTACTGACAAAATCCGCAATCACTTAGTTGCCAACCCAATAATTCATATGTAAGTCTACTTTCTATAATTCATTTGACTACTTCATATATGTCTGCAAACTCTTCATGCACATCTTTTCGAACCCTGGCTGCCCCCTAAGTGATTCAACAGATCCAATGAATAGAGATCACCTCTAACGATGTGCGGTACTTGACGGCGACTCGGAGACAGCACTTTACTGGCGTGCGAGAGAAATGGCAATGTCTTCGGTCATCTTTGCATTTTTTGGACGTTTATTCTTTTGTATTTTTTCCCTTGTTATTATTATTACTTTTATTCTACTTGTACTTGCCTTGCCATTGGAAATAAATAATAAAAAACCTCTTCATGCACAACCGACGCCTGACATCACAAATGAGTTTAATTCGTCCTAAAACTTGATTTCAGAAAAAAACGTTGAAAGAAATAAAGTCGTTTTTGAAGCAACGGGAAACAGGAAGTCGACTCCCTCTCCGTGACGCGTCTGGAAAATTGAAAAACCGGAAACAAAAAGTTGCCGAACAGAGGAATAAACATCTCTCAGCCCCTGAGCAGTGGTCGGCGGAGATTCACCTTCGGCCGAAGCTTCTATTAGTCGCCGGTCAATGAAAACCTATTTCCGCGGCTTACTTCCATTTGGAAGCGTCAGAAACAAATTGAGCCCGGAAACAAATTGCTCCACAACGCCGGAAAAAAAGAAAAAGAAAAAAAAGAGCGCCAGAAAAAGTTTTGGCGGGCAGATAGTACAAATCAAATCTGCAGCTAAATTTTCTTTTCCTTCCCTGCCCAAAGAAATCCTGTGAAAAAAAAGAAAAGAAAAGAAAGAGTCGGAAAAAATTCTGTTTATCTTCCCGATGCAATCATATCGCCATTTTGTTTTCATTGAACCACAATACTACTTATTTGTTTCATTTTCGTCTGGTCGCCTTATTATTGTGTTTTTTAGCCATTTTTTTTCATCACTCCCGTTCACAATTTTTTTATTTATTTATTTACTATTTTTTTTTTACTCTTGATGATCATTCTATTTTCTTTTTTTTTGTTCTTTTTTGTTTTACACACGGTGGTGAATTCCGTTTATTTTATTCTTCGTTCTCCGATTAAAGCGGGCCGTCCCACCGGAGAATAATGGCGCGAAGACATATTTATCTCTAAATAAGGGAACAAGATTTCCAGAACTGTAAAAAAAAAAATAATAAATTAAATAAAATAAAATAAACAAACAGCAGACTTTGTTAATGTGAAAGGACAAGATAAAAGTTCTTCTTTCTACAATTTTTTTGTGTCTTTGGAACAAGACTTTTGAGCAAAAAACGCTGCGAGTGTTTAAGAGAGAAAGGCTTTTTTGGAAAAGAAGACACAATGGCCGTCGTCGACAAAGACTTCTTCCTTCAGGCGTTGCTCGCTAATTGCTTGTCAGTGGCCCAGGAATCATTATTCAATGAAGGCGGCACGTGCAGAAGAAGCTGGATCAATGGATCCCCCATCCCGAAGAGGTGTCGCCCACCGATTCATCTGCCACCATATTGTTTACCAAATTAAAGACAAAATAGCGGCACAACAATAACCATCTTCCTCATAACATGGATTAAAAGTATCCAACTACATGTTGTTGGAGGAAGAAGCTTTTTTTTTTTTTTTTTTTTTTGACCAGGCGATCGATACTTGATGTTGTTCGAAAATCTATCCTGGGCCACAGATAAGCTTTGATAAGACTCTTCTTATCTGCGATTGAATTTTCTTAAGATAAATTGGAATTGAGGAAATCTTATCTTTACTTTTATCGCAATTAATGTGTGTAGAGAATTTTTTTGTTTTCAAAGGAGAAAAGTTAAAATCTTGAGATTAAAAGTTCTCAACCTCGGATATTAATGAGCAATTTTGATTTTTGTTCTTTTTTTATTTTCGAGTTATCTGATTTTCATTAGTTTACATCTTTATATATATATATATATACACTCAAGAGCCAAAACAATAGGACTACCCCTACATTTTGCAATGAACTCGCCTGGATGACGTGGAAGGCACGTGATCAGGTGGAAGTGGTATTTAACTGGTATTAAGTGGTGGTATTAATCCATGCCAAGGCGGGTGAAAGCTGTGTTGCGCGCCAAAGGTGGGCCAACTTGTTATTGACAGGTGGTCATAATGTTTTGGCTCTTGAATGTATATATGTGCGTGTGTTGTGTAGGTTGTCCTTTACAAACGCGTACAACGACTTCATCTCGACTGGGCTGTGGAGTCTAGGGGTTAATTTCCAAACAAAATGAAGAAACAGCGTGTTTCTTTTAAGGCCAACATCGATTTAATGAATAATACTGTTATTTACACGATATATTATTTACATTGATTAAATCTGCTTTACAAAGATGTTATTCTTCATTCTTATTCTCTCGCTGCGTCCCTTAGCTATCCCGTCGGCCGCCAGTCTCCCTTTTCTTTTTTTTTCGCCGGCCACCTTTCCTCTCTTCTCCTCTATGAAGATCTGTTCCCTTCTCCTATGGCCAAGATTCAAATTTCAATACTCCCCACATAGTGAAAAGATGAAAGGTCTGTGCCATCGTACAATCGTACTGTATCTCCGCCTGCTATTCGGAAAGTCCCGAGTCCTTCGATGAATTCATCGAAAAAAAAAAAAGAATGTGATTAATGTTTATTAGAAAGTTGTTCTTGGAGATTATATTTTGTTTAGTCATGCAGTAACATTTAATTTATAATCGAATTATTTTTCATTGCGTTTCAAGATTTGGAGTAGTAAGTAAAACAAGAGTGAATTACACTCCTGCAGTGCATCCCAAAAATCATACAAAATTTGATTTCCTAAACTGCCTGAATAGCCTGGAATATTCGTTAATGAAAAAGTTGATTTTCCTTAATGTATTTTTAAGTTTGGTGTTTAGGTATGGCGAAGGATGGGTATAAAAGAAGATTTGTTATAGAAAACAAATCTTCTTCTATCATTTAGTAAAAGCATTGCTTCTTGTGTGGAATTTCTTGACAACTTTTATTTACACTATTATCACGTAAACACTATTATCACGTAAAGTATCAATTAAACAATTTCAGATTTATGCTCGTTAGAAAGGTGGCACTTCGTACTAAAATAATTCTTTTTCTGTTTTTTGTTTGGTCTATTCAGTTGGGAGTTACAGGGTGTTAAAAATGGAAGTGAACAAAGAGAAAATTCAGTACATTTTACAGTTTTTCTTTGACAAAGGCGAAAATGCAAGCCAAGCGGCTAAAATTGTGAATGGTGTTTATGATTCCGATACTGTAACAGCCAATTATGTGCAATTTTGGTTTCGTAGATTCCGTTCAGGAATTTTTGATGTTAAAGATGCACCTCGCACAGGTAGGCCGGTCGTCGAAAATGTCGATAAAATCGGAGAAATGATCGAAGTTGACCGGCATGTTAGCAGTCGTAACATCGCCCAGGAGCTAAAAATCGACCATAAAACAGTTTTAAACCATTTACACAAAGCTGGATTCAAAAAGAAGCTCGATGTTTGGGTGTCACACCAATTAACAGAAAAAAACATGATGGATCGAATTTCCATCTGCGAAGCCTTGGTCAAACGGAATGAGATAGACCCATTTCTTAAACGGATGGTGACTGGAGATGAGAAATGGATCACATACGATAACCCTGTGCGAAAACGATCGTGGTCAAAGAGCGGTGCAGCACCTCAAACGGTGGCCAAACCAGGACTAACGGCCAGGAAGGTTCTGTTATGCATTTGGTGGGACTGGAAGGGGATTATTTATTATGAGTTGCTTCCATATGGCCAAACGCTAAATTCTGATCTCTACTGTCAACAACTGGACCGTTTGAAGATAGCGATTGACCAGAAACGGCCAGAATTGGCCGACAGGAGAGGTGTCGTGTTCCACCAGGACAAAGCTAGGCCACACACATCTACAGTGACTCGCCAGAAACTTCGGGAGCTTGGTTGGGAAGTTTTAATGCATCCGCCATACAGTCCGGACTTGGCACCAAGCGATTATCATCTTTTTCTTGCATTGCAAAATTTCTTTAATGATAAAAAATTGGCATCTAGGGAGGATTGTGAAAATCGACTACTACAGTTTTTTGCAAATAGAGACCAGGACTTCTATGAGAGAGGCATTATGAAGTTACCTTTAAAATGGCAACAAATTATACTACAAAACGGTGCATATTTGACCCAAATCGGACAATCCGAAGTATGTTAAATAAAGTCCTGAAGTTCATATAAAAATAATGGATTTCTTTTTCCCCAACCTAATATATATATATATATATAGGGAGGGTCACGGCGTCACTGAAGTCATTTAAAGTATTTAATATAACATAAAACCTGTTATATTAAATGTTCCAAGATGAGGGTGCATCATGAGTTCGCAGAATATGATTTAATTATTCTGCGAACTCATAATTGTAAACTCATCCATAAAACAGGCAATAGCTGTTACGATTATTAGTTTAAAATCAAAGTAATTATTTTCTCATCATTTCGAAGGGTTCATTTTTGAATATAGGGATGCACACGTAATGTATTTTTTTTTAATGCATTGGTTTTCGCTAATTTGACCATTATAAACTAAATATATTTCTTAAACGTGTGATCAATATCACGGGCCAGAAATATATTCAAGGCGGACCATGGGTTGGCCACCCCTGATCTGAAAGAAAAACACATTTGCATACTTTAAACATTTTATAAAAATCATAGCTATAAAAAGAAAATTAATTTAAATTATTTTTTATATTGTGTTTTTCCCCAGTGCTTGTAGTTTTAATTTTTGGCTCATGAAACCATTAAGTTATAGATATGCCTACGATGGTGGAACCCCCCTCCCTTCATAGTATTATTTGAGTCCTGTAGAGTAGCATGGTGGGAAGTTATATCTTTTGTGATGGTTTATTTATCACACATTTGAGTCTCGTTTTGGAAGAAAAACAGAAAACTCCTCGCGAACAGTTCAATTTTCAGACTTTTGCAATCCATCATCGTACTCTTTTTGTAGACAGTCACTTTGTTGCAGAATATAAGCAGAATCGAGCTATTTTCTTGCTTTGCTAACTTGCGTGTACAATATTAATAAGAGCGATGCATTTATTTTATGATATTTTTTCCAAGATTGCCCTAGAAAATATTCCACATAAACTTAATTTACGCTTTATACTACTGTGCCCAAAAAGTTTTTTTTCGTTCTAATGCAGCTGGCAAACACTTAGACAGCTTGGATGCCTTAAGGCAAGCGCTGCACAGACGTTACTCACTTTGCATTACCCAGGGAGCGCGTGTAACTTGAAGATACGGACGCGGAGTAACTATGCCCCCGCAACGCTCTACGATCCTAATAGGGCCGGGACCTACGGCTTAAAGTGGATTCCGAACCACTACAAACACCCATGGCAACACCGGGACTCGAACCCGAAACCTGTGATACCAAGCGCCTGAGCGCTAGCCACTCGGCCGTTCAGACCCTTTAGTACTAAAATTTGTTTGCGGAATTCACCTACTGATTTCTTCCACTAACTGTATATGAAATTTTATATACAGATTCACTATTTAGCTGCAAATGCTTTCAGACAGGGTAAAGTTATGTAATGGCCACTTTGGATTTTGTTTTGAGGTTTGATCAGATTTTTTTTTTGTGAACCCGAAACCTGTGGAACCGAGCGCCAGAGCGCTAGCCACTCGGCCATTCAGGCCCGTGATCAAAAAGTAAGACCAATTATTTTTTTTCCAAAAACTCTTTATTAATTCTTCCAAATTTATTTCATGGCGTTCAAATCCCCTCCGGACACAATGCACTTATTAACTCTTTTTCCAATCCTCAATGCATGCTAAAACGTCATCGGAAGGGATGGCCTCCAAAGCACGTGGTGATTCCCGTTGAATCTCTTCAATCGACTCCAAACGGTGCCCCCAGAGTGGTATTTTGAGTATAGGGAATAGCCAGAAGTCGCACGGTGTGAATGCGGTGGTTATGGAATGATATGGGTTTTACTTTTGGTGAAAAAGTCACAAAGAATCAATGCAGTGTGAGCTGGCGCATTCAGTGTTTTCGTACCAATCGGGATTTTACGCGTTTGAGGCCCAAAATGGAATTGACCGATCCTTTTAAAATTCCAACATCACAAGCAAGGTCTCTAATTGTAAATCGTCGATTTGCAAGCACCAAATCTTTAATTTTTGGACGTGAGCTTCGTCGGTAGAGGTGGATGGTCGAGCAGATTGCTCTTCGTCTTCAACGCGTTCTCTGCCTTCTTTGAACTATTTATACCACTTGTAAACATTTCTTCCGATATAGGAATGCTCACCGAATGCCTTCTGCAACATTCTATATGTTTCCGCAAACAAAATTTAAGGCAAGTTTTTTGCCCGATTAATTCAGACATTTCAAAAATCGCCGGAATCAGTTTTAGCGTCTCCCAAAGTCAAGCATAACTCAAACACTAATGAATATTTTGACGTCAAATTTCACACAGATGTCAAGGACAGTGCCAACAACCTAAAAAAAAAAAAAAAATTGAAATTCCATAAGTCCCGGGAATTTTAAATTGAAAATTGGTCTTATTTTTTCGGCACAATAGTACAGTTTACAAAACAAATTCCTCGGCAACATTTAATTAACAATGGTTGGACTTAAAATTAAATTTTTTTTCCTATTAGTAAATATTTGAATTTGAATGCAAGCATATTACCTTTCTTAAACAAAACCTACCGCAAATCCATATCATCAGAAACCACTTCCCAAATATAAGCTAAAAAACATTGTTAATAATTTCATCTAGGCTACAGGAACTTTTTAAATCTCTTTTTATGGTTGAGTTTTATCTCTTTTTTTTTTTCTCTCTCTCTCCTTTTAATTCCTTTTTAGAGATGTTATTTTTAGTCAAATGTTATTTCTATCTCCTTTTTTTTTCAATGTTACCTTCTAATGGAAATGACATCTAAGTGCATAGAGAGAGAATTTAGTTTCCCTAAAAGATACCTAAAGGGAAAAATTATCCCCAGCAAAATGTCACCTAAATCTGACATCCAGCCTCGGGCGCCGCTCTGCAGTTAACGACGAACTTATTTTGATACTGGATTCGCAAAAAGAAAATAAATAAAGGGGTTTTACGCTTGACTTATTAAAAAGGGGGGAGGGTTGCTTTACTCCTTCAATCCCACCTCCCTTCCCCCTTTTTCGAAAGCGTGGACACATTTCGAATGCCCAGAGATAAAAGAAATGAGAAGACTTTTGGGATTTCAAGAAATCTATTCGATTTTTCCCCTTTTTCTTTTTCATTCTATTCCATTCTTTTCATTCCATTCGAGCCGTTCGCTTTGGAGAATTCGATTCGAAAGCGATTTTTGAAAACAATCGCGCGGGAAAACTTGTAGATATTTTATTCCTTGCCTCAAAGCCCCGCGTTTTAGTTAACTTCGAAATCCACTTCGAATAATAGATATTCGTCTGGTGTGGGTGGAGGGGGGAGGGAGGGAATGGAATGGAATCGCGGTTCGGGCAGAAGACTTTTTTTTTCTCTCCCCTCGGAGCCATCTAAGCATTATCGCACATGAATAAAACTGGAATGCTTTTGTCGGGAAATGTTTATAATCCGAAACACCTGGCTCGATTCTTAATTTTCTCAGAATTTTTGAATTAAGTTTGCTGAAGTGGTTTGTCTGCACTCTTTTGGATTATAACACTGAAATCAATTTGCATAATTTTAGATTGTTATTTGATTTGATTTATTTTTTTTTTAGAATTTCAAACGAAAATGATTTGAAGTGCATTTTTGTTATATTTCATTAATTAAATCAAAGGATTCCCAACCATGGATCGATGGGTAACTATGTAATATGTATTGAATTCTTGGAAGAATAGGAATTTCTTTTCTAGTATGATCTTTAAACACATGTTGTTATTATTTTGATGTAAGTGTGATAGAAATGTTGTTCTAATGCAGTTGGCAATACAAAGACAGATCACTTTTATGCCATAAGCAAAGGTTGCACCATTGTTACTCATTGAACTCTACCCAGGGAGCACGTGTAGCTGGAAGATAGGCTAGGACGCCAGTAACACTACCTCCAGTGTGATACAAATGTGAGTCGAATGTCCCTTTGAAGGAGATAATGTTTACACACTAAACTAATGCGCTATAATAATAACACACGGAAAACACCTCACTTTTACGTTGCAGTTTAACATATGCGATGACAGCTTGGCGATTTTTGGCAACAACCTCCATTGTTGGCGCATAGGGAAAAAAACGTCTACTGTCATACAACCATTTTTTACCTGTAAACAATGTTCTAACTATTGGGCATTTATATTCTATTAATGACCTTTCTTGTGTCTTTCTCTCCCCCAAAATGATTTTAAAAAATACTCATTTATGTAAACGTTTTGTAATTATTTTGTTATATTTCACACAGAATGATCACAATTATAACATTTCTTGTATTTATTTAACTTTAGTAAGCACATAGTTCAATAAATGCATGATTTGAGAAGAAGAATTTTTCAAAGTATTCAAAATGGCTTCTTATGTTTCTAAATAAATATGCTTAGTAAAATGAAGCCAAGCGGTGATGCAGCGCCAAATATAGTACGAAAAGAAAGGGAGATGTTTGTCCCAACTTTTTGCCCCTATAGTATAGAGCGACGCGCTCTATTTTATTTTTACTTAATGTGACGGACAGGAATTAAAAATAGAACTCACAGTCTAGATACTCTTAATTGAACAAATAAACCAACTTAAAACAATCTTCGCCGACTCCAAAAAGATGTTTATTGCCTCTAAGTTTATTTATTTACCAGAACATATTTTCGGATATCATTGTTTTGGACCCTAGAAAAAGTAAATCCATAGAACGAGCATTTGGGATTTCTTGTTTAAGGCAAACATAATCTTCACGAGAGTCTCAGCGCATAGATTAACATATGCGATGGTAGCTTGGCGATTTTTCAAAACAATCTAAATTGTTGGCCCGTAGGGAAATAAACGTCTACCGTCATACAACGATTTTGAAAAGAAATGATTCATTTCGTTTAGCTTTAAACAAATATAAATTTATTTTTGTCATCTATTTGGCATTTATATTCTACTAATGAACTTTCTCGTGTCATATTTTCCCTCAAAATGATTTTTTAAAAATAAAATATTCATTTATGTAAACGTTTTATAATTTTTTTGTTATATTTCTTAGAAAATGATCAGAATTATAACATTTCTTGTATTTGTTCATCTTTAGTAAGCACATAATTCAATAAATGTATGACTTGAGAAGGATAATTTTTCAAAGTGATCAAAATCGCTTCTTAGGATTTCTACTTAATTGGCGTTCGTGCTAATAAGTCAAGTGTTGATGCAGTGCCAATTATAGTACGAAAAGAACGAGACATGTTTGTCCCAACTTTCTGTTCCTATAGTACAGAGAGACGCGCTCTATTTTATTTTTACTCAATGTGACGGACAGGAATTAAAAATAGAGAACTCACAGTCCAGATAGTCTTAATTGAACTAACAAACCAACTTAAAACAATCTTCGCCGACTCCAAAAAGATGTTTATTGCCTCTAAGTTTATTATTTACCACAAATGCGGCTTCGCATTCAACTACTTAAGAAAACATTTTCCCCTGTAATGACACGAAATTTATTCAAAACAAATAATGACCTAACTTAATTGCGGCTCCAATTTCTTTGCCTCTGACTATTAGATTTGTAAGCGGATCTTTATCTCGAGCAAGAGCAGCAGCAAAATTAATTTTTAGAGAGATTCTTTAAAACTCCTTTCACGTCTCTCTGCCGCGGAAGCTAACGAAGAAGGGAAAGGGGACCGCTTATTTAATTGTTGCCGCTGAAAGTTTGACGCGAAATGAACAAATACTTTTTAATTAGCTAATCAATGAATTTTACTATCGCCCTCATTTAATTAGACTAAAACGAAGACTCTTTCTTTTTGCGAGAAAAGTGAAACTTCCTCCTCGAGGTATAGAGAATTAACTACGTGACGAAAGTCGGATGAATCGAGTTTCTTCCTCAATTAGCGAAAACGCGCGGCTTTATTTAAACTATCCCAGACAGATACATCATAATTAAAGCATGTTTTGGTTTTTGGGGAGCGTAAAGTTATGGCGAGTATATATGTATGTATGCGAGTATATAATAGGATATGCTGATTACGAGACATTTTTAAAAGCAATGAAAAATATTTATAGTAAGGGTTATGGTCAGAAAAACTTAGCGATCGACAATGGAGTAAGTCATGTAGCTGCTTTGTGGACAGACACTTGGGTTTCTGAATTAAGAAAATTCCGTTTGAAATCCATTAAGTAGAAGTTTGTCGTATATGCATGGGTAACGGGAATGATAAATGCCTAAGCTGGAAAGTTTTCAGGTTTGAGGAGGATAAGCCCCTCTAATGTCACACTGAATGTGTTCCATCTATTTCAAAGTGAAAGAATGTGGTTTCAAGCATGACAATCATCCTGCGTAACTGAATCATACTGTGTCTGCTACACATATGAGTACAAGTGCGTATATCCATAAAAACGCATAGTCAGTCCTCACATTCATCGTGCAAACAGAAAATCTCAGGTGAAAATGCAAGGCATTTTGAAAAGTTATCAAAATGAAGCCACTATTAAAATATGAGGTAAGAAAAGGGAGCTAAAGTAAAAAAGAAATCTATTTGGGAAAACAACATCAGACCAAAATTAAATCCTTTTGAAAAAAATAGTTCAGTCAAAATGAAAGCAGTTTTGCAAATAATCTCTAGTCAAAATAAAAAGCGTTTGGAAATGATCAAACGATAAGAAGTCAAAGGGAAAGAAATTTGAAAAAAAAAACTCGTGTGAAAATGGAATCTATTTTGAAAAACGTATAGGTCATATTAAAAGCTATTCGAAAAAAAACAATCAAACGATAGACATTCAAAGGGAAAGGCATTGAAAAAAATGACAATCTCAGGCCAAATGAGATGCTAAAAATTCTATTTTGAAAAACGCAGGGCAAAAAGCTATTTGAAAAAACGATCAAACGATAAGGGCATTTGAGAAAAAAATAAAAAACCTTAGGTTAAAATCAAAATAATCAAAGTAAAAGCCATTCGAAAAAAAGATCAAACAATAAGAGGTCAAAAGGAAAGACATTTGAAAAAAAAAAAAAAATCACCGGTCAAAATGAAAACCGTTTGGAAAAAAATACCTGAGATCAAAGAGAAAGGCATTTGAAAAAAAAAAATCTCAGGTCAAATTGTAATCTATTTTGAAAAACACACCAGGTCAATATAAAAGCCACTCGAAAAAAAGATCAAACAATAAGAGGTCAAAGGGAAAGACATTTGAGAAAAAAACAATCTCAGGTCAATATGAAAACCGTTTGAAAAAAACTACCTCGGATCAAAGGGAAAGGCATTTGAAAAAAAAAAAAAATCTCCGGTCAAAATGTAATCTATTTTGAAAAATACACCAGGTCAAAATAAAAGTCATTCGAAAAAAAACTAACTCAGATCAAAGGGAAAGTCATTTGAAAAAAAAAAACATCTCAGGTCAAAATGAAAACCGTTTGAAAAAATATACCTCAGATCAAAGGGAAAGGCATTTGAAAAAGAAAAAAAAACTTGAAGGTCAAAATATTATCTATTTTAAAGAGCACAAAAAGTCAAAATAAAATCAATTCGAAAAAACGATCGAACGATAAGGGATCAAACGGAAAGTTATTTGAAAAAGAAGAGCTGAATAATAAAGTTTATTGTGCAATTGATTAAAACGCATACACAGTGTTAATATTTATAGTAATTAGGCCAATACGCCATGTATTCAATGTGTTTATTTTGTTTCTTTAATAGATGCGGGAAATTTATAATGAGTGCTTTTTGTTTTGTAAGCTATCAGAGATTTCTAAAAATCAATAAAAAATTATTATTCTCATTAAAAGTATATATAGTTAGAAAAATTAATTACTGATAAGTTTGTTTAACTTATTAAAGAGTAATAGTTACGTTAATATTGTTCTTAGAATTCTTATAATAACCTCTAAATCGAAATTCGAAGGAAATTTTTTTTTGTTTTCTGACAATTAATTGATTTATTTAGATCTATAATAATATTGAAAATCACATAATTATAGGCAAGCCATTTTTATAGCCTTGATTTTAATTACTTATTTTCTGAAAGTTAATAAATCTTTAATTATTTATTTGTGAAAAAATTTTTAAAAAAATTTGCACATGTATAGAAATAAAAAAAAAAATTAAATTCTGGAAAATAATAACA
Source organism: Caerostris darwini (assembly GCA_021605075.1). Classification (NCBI taxonomy): domain Eukaryota; kingdom Metazoa; phylum Arthropoda; class Arachnida; order Araneae; family Araneidae; genus Caerostris; species Caerostris darwini. The sequence continues at coordinate 24,365 of BPLQ01008700.1, forward strand.
GAATTATTATTTTTTGATATGGTAAAACAGCAACTTCTTTAGATTTTATAAAATAAGAGTTGCTGTTAATTGATTGTTATTTTTCTTTTCTGACATTTTTTATATTCATTTTCTGTTTATTCAACATTTTTAAGAAAATTTAGACAATTTCGTATTGACTTTTATTTGTTTTGTATACTTTTCAACTACTGGAAAGAATGTTGTGGTTCATTCAGAAATAAAAAAATATCTATTTGTGTACTAAAACCAAAGTTGATGACAGAAATACTATTTTTAATACTTATTTTCTTCGTTACATAGCCAAAATATTTTGTTTCAAAAAATGAAGATTAACTTTCCTTTAAAATTTCATAATGAAAGGTAAACAAAAGTTAAATTTTCCTAAAATGAACGGTAACAAAAGCAACAGAATATATTAGAAATAGTTACATCAAAAATATTATAATTAAAATATGAGTTCTTTAATTTTTTGTAGGATTAAAGTTGTTTGATGATTTATAATTAGAAAGTATGAAATATCTCAGTTATTTATCTCACGTTACTTCCTTTTTTTTTTAAATCTTTAACAAGGGAAGTATTATTAAATAACATAACAATTATAATTAATTAAGTTATTTTTTATAGAAAAAAATAATTACCAAATATGCACATAAGGAAATTATATTTCATATCAGTATCATGATATGAACTAGTATTTAAATTTATAATTAACAAATAGTAAAATAATAGTTTTAGAATAGTTTTAATGATGGCTTTTAATAAATTATTCAGAATTTTTTCTGTTTAATCTTCAAAAAGTAAATTTATTTGATTATATCAGGTAGAATAAAAAATATTCTTATCATGATTTCGGTAAGGTCTTTTTAAAAATTTATTTTTTGTTTTATATTTATTTGAAATGGCAGAAAAATTGAAAAATTGTTTGTAGTTAAGAAAGAAAGAAAATATATTTCATGATTTAGAAAAAAGAAAATAAAGATATTCAATTAGAAAATGAACTGTATCTGAAAATTTTTATTTACAGCAATGCCTTCTTAGACTATTTTCCGCAACAGCAAAAACTTTTTTGAGATTTTTTTACTTTTTAATTTTGCATTGCTAAAAAAATATTTCAACTCTAGAAATTTAATTAAAGTTACCAATAGTAGATGCTGTTAAAAAAATATGAATTTATTTTTAAACTTATATGGAAACACAAAATAACTACTTTTATTAACTCGACAACTGATTTTAGATATGATCTGACAAATTATTATTGTAGAAAATAGCAAATATATTCCTGTCAAGTCAATTAAAAATTAACATTTAGAGCTTTATTTTTTGACGTACATCAGTAAAAATTTAATTCCATTAAAATAATATATTCTATTCAAGCTATTCTAATTTCATACAATTAAATTCTGCAAATTATTAAAAGTGCGAATTCTTAAAAATAAATATTTCAATTCGGAAATCTTAGTATAAGTAGGATAGATTTTAAACTCCCCATGGTACACCAGGAAAAGTTGTAATGGTGAAATAAAAGAAAGAAAGGAATAACTTCATAGACAAATACCTCGTATTTACACTCAAAAGCCAAAGCATTATGACCATCCCTACATTTTGCAATGAACTCTTCCTGATGACGTGGAAGGCACGTGATCAGGTGGAAGTGGTATTTAACTGGTATTAAGTGGTGGTATTAATCCATGCCAAGGCGGGTTGAAGTTGTGTTGCTCTCCAAAGGTGTACCAACTCGATATTGACAGGTAATCATAATATTTTGGCTCTTGAGTGTAGATGTCATATGAGAAAAACCTAGAAAATTTTTTTACTAGATAGCTGTATCAACACGAAAGATACACGGTCGCCGTCGAGTCGTCTCGTTTTTAAAAGACCTTACATTCGTTCCACCAATGTTATTATTCATTCACCAAACTATCATAGGCCGACTGACTATGTTGTTGTAACTTACAGCTTTATTGGAAACCAATCCATTGAAATAAGGATCCCACACGTATTAGTAACAAGCAGAACAAAGCAAATAAACAGCAATCGACACTAAGTCGGTCTCACACACCACTAAAAGTCAAAGGGGGAGCGAGACAATAAAGGGGTTCGGCACTTTATATTAGTCCAGGGGTCTCCAAACTGTCCAGCCTTAGGGCCATTCTGCTTACTCCAGTAAGTACCAAGGGCCAAAACCCTTTTAATTTTTCTGCCATTATCTATAATTTCTAGACCAGTCTCCGAGTACGCACTCTGAGCAAACATATACTTGCTAACTACAAACAATTGTCAGTGAAAAATCAGAATTACACAAATCTCATTAGTATTTTTTTACAAGTGGATACCCCGCGTTTTCATTCGCGTTATTTTAGCTTTTCCGTTCCTGAGGGATTTTCTGGATAGAAATCATATGTTCGATTCAAGATATATACATTCCAACCATCGATATACATACATATGCGATACTCCTTACCCCAACATAACTACCGAGGGTAACCGCGAGATGTTCACTAATTTATAATGTTAGTGGGATTCATTTCAATTACTTGTTAGATGTTATGCTGAAGTTAAATTTTCCGCGTATTATGCTTGTCACTAAGCTTTACCTAGCAAGTCAATAAAATCGAGTTATTATCATTCTATTTTTTTTAATCCAACTTATTACAGTAACAATAAGCTAATCGCTGTCGCGGGCCGGATTCCTGACACTAGCGGGCCGTAGTTGGGAGACAGCTGCTTCAGTCCATGAAGTACCTGGCCTTCCAATACAAGTGCAAGACCTCTCAATGGCACGAAGAATCCCTATTCATCCTGGACATTTCAAAAGATGTTCTGAATTTATTGTTCCAACTCTACGTATTGGGCAAATGTTCGAGCCGATGTTTGGGAACTTGTTTTTTTTGCAATATTGACATGGATTCTTTTCTTTGCAAGTGAATCCGCTGCTTCGTTAGCCGACTGACTATGACAAACATAGTATTGCAATTTTTATAACGTACATCTTTTTATAATAGATTTTTTACATAAAATTTGTACCATTCAAAATTAACGGTTATTTAAAAACACGTACCATAAGAAAGATTTGTTTTTCATAATTTTGTTTTCGAAATTTCTTACTGCTTCATTGTAAATACGTCAACTAGAACACTCTATCTCAAAGTCCAATTGCTAAAATAGCGTTAATTTGGCAAGAACTTGCCTCTGGGTTAAGTAATTTAAGAATTTTCTAGGAATTGATCAATGTAAATAATTTGTAATAATAATTTACTTGAAATCCCGTTAGATACATACTTTGAAATCGCATACTCAATACATAATTTGGAATCACATACTCACATACATACTTTGAAATCATATACTCACATACATACTTTGAAATCACATACTCACATGCATACTTTGAAATCACATACTCACATACATACTTTGAAATCACATACTCATATACATACTTTGAAATCACCTTACATGTAACGCATGGAGAAAACAAATAATTTACATTTTCTCCTCAATTGTAAGAACATTTCGTATTGTCATGTGAATTAAAATAGGATGAATTTAGTGATTATTGATATAATTTTCTAAGGTTGTAAAATAAATAATTACAACATTTTATAGCATTTAAATAAGTAATGATTTGAATTTAACTCTTTCTAGCAATAATTTTGAATTTTTTGCAAAAATATTAATTGTTGACGTTTGTAGTTATGAAACAACGAATACCCTTTCCCAAAAAGCATTTTTCACTGTATTTATAAAAGAAGAAAAAAATTTTTTAGTAAATATTTGTACAGCTAAATAAAAACATATAATAGAATGTGTGTATTTCTAACTATAAATGCTATATCATCCAAAAATACGGCCCATTCGGCAAAAATTTGTATCTCGATTGAGCTCGATTTTTGAGAATATTCTAGGAAAAAAATTCCATGACATACAACAGATATCAATTTTTCTAGCAATATTAAAGATTAGTCTCATTAAAATTATATTATGATAAACTTATAATTTTTGATATTATCTTCACCATAATAATATAAAAAACGATTTGTTTTTATCATGTTATATGACCATTTTGGGCCTGAATGGCCGAGTGGCTCTGGCGCTCGGTGCCACAGGGTTCGGGTTCGAATCCCGCCGGTGCCATGGGTGTTTGTAGGGGCCGTAAGCCGTAGGTCCCGGTCTCATTTGACTGTAAAGAACATCACGGAGCCCAGTCAGACTTCTACCTACGGGTACTCCATCACAACAGAAGCTGCCCCTTTCCCTCCATCCATGAGTAGATCCCTCATGGGTTGTCCGTCCTGCAATGCAGGACACGGAGGATTAGTCACAAACAAACAAACATACTCTAATTCCCATGTTTGTAATAGTTTCCCAATTAGTATACCCTCCCCGCAACGTGCCATAAAGTATTGATAGTTCAGTTCAACAGTTAACTAAGCATCCGGATAAAAAGCGTTCGAACAAATGAGCGAGTCATAATCGCATCTCGGAATGGAAGAGGCGTTTCTGTCTCTTTCGCAAACGTTCCCTCAAGACCCCTGACCTGCTTCGGAAAGTGATAAAGGGAAGAAGGCTCTTTTAGAATCTTCGATTACGGGGCGATTGTTGCTTAATTATTCACTATCGGCAATCTCCGCCCGCGCGAGGTAGATAAGATTCACGCCCCAAGTGTTTTGCACTTTTCACGAAGAAAGATTTCACGCGATGACAAACTTTAGGCTCAAAAGTTTTTAAAAACCGTAATGAATTTGCCTCGGTTTATCTGGAGGAGAATTTTCAGCAGTGAAGTTCGACGTTTACTTAATGGACGGTTGCAGTGTGCGGAAGGAGACCTTTTTGGTTTAAAAAGGTGGAGAAGTTTTAAGTGCTGCCAGAGAATTCAAAAAGAAAATAAAAATCAACCCTGTTTTAGATTTTATGATGAAGAGTCAATGCGATTGTGTTCCTATCGTTTAATAATTCTTCCACTTCAGTAAATTAGCGATAGGTTATTTTTAAAATTTAGTTCAGTATTTTATCGCTCGAATAATGCATGCAGGTTGTTTGAGATGTCGTTGCAAGTTGTTAGGATGATTGGTTGGTTTGGGTTTTATGGCACCGGGGCCAGATTTGGCTATGCCGCCCTAAACAGCTCCGTATAGTATACGCTCCGTTTCTTTCTCCTGATGCAGTCACGTATTTCAGGAACGAAGCATCTCTATGGAGATTGCCACAATCTGTGGCAAGCATCTTGCATCGTTAGTCAGGCTGCCTACTGGAGTTTGTCCGAGTTTTTTCCTATTCGACATGGACATTATGGACATTACATTATACTTAACATGGACATTAGGCACATTACATTATACTTAACATGGACATTATGAACATTACATTATACTTAACATGGACATTATGGACATTACATTATACTTAACATGGACATTATACTTAAAATCCCTCCCGCCGGTGGACTGTTCGTGGTATGCATGAAACCCACCCATGTTTCAGCTGTTAGAAGGCTACAGTATGAGATGTTTTTTTTCTATGGCAGCTGGCAGATATTTAGATAGTTGTTTTTATACCATAAGCTAAGGCTGCACCGACGTTACTCACTTAGCACTACCCAGGGGTGCGTGTAACTTGAAGATAAGCTGCGGGCGCGGAGTAACACTACCCTCGCAACGCTGTACGAGCTTATTTGATCGTGACCCACGGTTTAAAATGGATTCCGAATACTACAAACATATCCATGGCCTCGCCGGTACTCGAATCCGAAACCTGTGATACCGAGCGCCAGAGCGTTGGCCACTCGGCCAACAGGTCCCGAGAAAATCGTTAACGTTCTGACAGTCAAATGTCCGGCATTGGACATATACAACAATAACAACTAATCCATGGACAGCCTGGTAAACATACTCTCCGTCCCATGTTTGGAATAGTTTCTCAATTAGTAAACCCTCCCCACTTCGTGCCATAAAGCATTGATAGTTCAGTTCAACAGTTAACTGATCATCCAGATAAAAAGCGTCCAAACAAATGAGAGTCATAATCGCATCTCGGAATGGAAGAGGCGTTTCTGTCCTCCTTCGAAAGCGTTCCCTAAAGACCCCTGACCTCCTTCGAAAAGCGATAAAAGGGAAGAAGAATCTTTTAAAATCTTCGATTACCGGGCGCTTGTTGCTTAATTATTCATTATCGGCAATCTCCGAACGCCGGAGATAGATAAGATTCACGCCCCAAGTGTTTTGCACTTTTCCCGAAGAAAGATTTTCAGGCGATGACAAACTTTGGCTCAAAAGTTTTTAAAAGCCGTAATGAATTCGTCTCGGTTTATCTGGAGGAGAATTTTACAGCCGAGGAGAAGTTCGGCGTTTATTTAGTGACGGTTACAGTGTGCGGAAGGAGACCTTTTTGGTTTAAAAGGGGGGAAGAAATTTTAAGTGCTGGCAGGGAATTCAAAAGAAAAAAAGATTTTGTTTTAGATTTTATGATGAAGAATCAATGATATTGTGTCCCTATTGTTTAATAATTCTTCCACTTCAATAAATTAGTGAAAGGTTATTTTTAAAATTTAGTTTCAGTATTTTACCTCTTGAACAATGCATGCAGGTTGTTTAAGTTGTCTTTGCAAGTTGTTAGGATGATTGGTTGGTTTGGGTTTTATGGCACAAGAGCCAGATTTGGGTACGCCGCGCTAAACAAATGTGCTCTTTTCTAATATCGTAACAGAATAAAAGTGAATAAATTCAACCATGAGTCCGTAAGGGTTCGTGGGCTTGGTCTAGATGACAGCCAAGTGGGATAAGTAACATCAACAACTACAGTTATCATCATTTTTATTTAGTTTCCTCGTTTCTGTAAGCAATGACTGAAAAAGACGCCACCAGTGGTTCGGTAAACAACGGTTCTCTTTTCTAATATCGTAACAAAATTAAACGTGAAACAATTACCAGAAGTATAGGTAAGTAAATAAAAAAAACCAAATAATTTATAAACTGGCAAAATACTAAAATATCAATTGCATGATTATATAAAAACCATAAAAGAGATAATGATCGAATGAAAATGTTAGCTAATCTATAAGCAAATGATAAAATATTGAAAAATCATTTGCAAGGTGAAATAAAATTCAACAATAAGTAAAATCAGGTAATAAGTGAATTAAAATCTAATGCAAACACATGTCACACGCATTGTATTCCAAAATATCATCTGAGTTTTAAGAATCAGGGGTTTCACTTTGAGGTTTCTTTTCTATGCCTTCGGGAATAATAAAAAATGCCAGTGGGGCAAACCTGTTTGAGTCAAAATGTTTTTCGATTTTTTGCAAGGGTCTAGACTTACTTTGTTAGGATGAGCTACATTTATTAAATTAATGATAAATTGTAAAATTAAATCTTTACAAAAAGGAATTGATTGCGTTATAAATGCATCTAATAAAGTACAGAAATGTAGAACACGAGTTTGGAAAGGATGTTCTTGTAGAACGCCAGACTTTCCCAGCCTAAAATGCTAGGGATATATTACAAGGCCCTGACATTTTGCCACAAACATTTTGAAGGAACATCCATATAGATGAATTCCGACCTACTGTTTTATCGTGCTTATCACCACATAGACACGATAGCTTTCAGTTCTATTTTTCGCGTCGTTTTTCAAATTAGGATCCTCTGGTCAGGAAAACGAGCTGGTTTGCCTTAGTGATTAGAAAAAATTGTGCAAAAATGTTTCGCAACTTTGCATGGGACAAGAGAAATATTAAGAATAATTTCATAAAGACGAAACTCAATTCTAATCCACACTGGTTATTACAGTAATGATTCACTAACGCGAATAATTTTTTGTAGAGTCTTTTTGTGGTGGGATTTCTGTTGGAAGAGTGTCGCTTTGAACACATTGACAAAACAAAAGAATGTGCTAACACCATCTACTGACAAAATCCGCAAGCACTTAGTTGCCAACCCAATAATCCATCAATGGGCAGCTTCCGTCGGAAAGGGACAGCTTCAGTTGTGATGGATTACTCGACGAGATGCACTCAAGAGACGCTCTTACAGTCATATGAGACAGGGACCAACGGCTTAAAGTGGATTCCAAACCACTACAAACATCCAGGCCACCGCCGGACTCGAACCCGAAACCTGTGGTACCGAGCGCCAGGGTGCTAGACACTCGGTCATTAAAGCCATGTGCCTTTTTTTTAATACCTTTACCACAACGCCTTATTACAGTAGTTCTGTAGTAGTAACTGGAGATACGTGCCATTCTAATGTATGAATTAATATAAGGGAAATTCTGACATAACAGTTAAGAATACACTTCCCTAAAGGCTCGTTCCCACCGAGGCGAAAGGCAGTGACGCAACATGAGACAGGGAAGAAAATTTGTTCGACCCGTTCACAGCGAAACGTCAGAAATCACATTACGCCTAGTGAAGTTCCGCTTCGAGTTGAAAGTGGGTCAACTCGAAGCGGTGGATTTCAAACCGATTTCAGGTGTACGTAGTGAGGAAGTTGATTTTAACGCTTCACGCTTAAAGGCCTCACGCGTCGGTGGGAACGAGCCTTTATGGATGGTATATGGAGTCTTATATTTTTCTCCGCTCTTCAGCCAAACAAAAGACTACAGATTTGCATTGGCTATCACCGTCAGTGATACAGAAAGGCTCTTCCACTACTTTTATCCAATTCTAAAGCGTGAAGTTAACCTGCAAGAAACCTCAGATCGGAATCTGAGAACAGTATCCATGGCAGCCACTGCAATCATAAGCAAAGTGACTCTGTGATTATAATGGCAGTGTGTCCTCGACAATCAGTCTTGTTTTAGGTTTTGTGTCCATCAGAGAAAAATGTGGAACTGTTTTCTCTGATGCTTATCACCAGCACTTTTCCTTCGTCTTCTTTTGTGCATCCACCGTCCACTGTCCATTTGTGCATCTACTGTCGGTAGTACACATGATTGAAACATGTCACGAGATTCATGATGCACATACAAAAAAAGGATAAATTACAGAGGACTAAAAGGGTACAACACCCATTGCATTTCAGTATGACAGAAGAAATAACTGGCAACAGTCGCTATTGTGACCAAGCTGCTTTACCAGTAAATGTTTGCCAGATAACTATTATTTCTTTCTCAATTAGGATGTTATTTGCTTAATTAAATTAAATTACTAGGAATCGAAGAAAACATTTAATAGTAAAATGATTTTTATTGCATAAGTATAAATATGAGTTCCTTGCAATTAAGAGTGAGTACTTTAGCTTGAGGCTTGCACATCTCTGTTAACAGTAAGTCGGAAACCTCACTAATAAGAAAAAAAGAGCGCATTAGTTTAGTGAGTAAACATTATCACCTTCAAAGGGACATTCGACTCACGTTTGTATCACACTGGGGGTAGTGTTAAGGCTCGTTCCCACCGAAGCGTGAAGCGTTGAACATTCATGCGGCAGGCAAAAATATTTTTTCGAACCCTTCACAGCAGAACGTCAGAAATAGCATTACGCCTAGTGAAGTTCTGCTTCGAGTTGAAAGTGGGTCAACTCGAAGTGGTGAAAGTCGGTGGGAACGAGCCTTTACTGGCGTCTTGTAGCATATCTTCCAGCTACACGTGCTCCCTGGGTAATGCAAAATGAGTAACAACGGTGCAGCCCTTACTTATAGCATAAAGATTAACTGTCTCTGTATTTCCAGCTGCATTAGAACAACATTTGTATCACACTTACATTAAAATAATAACAGTATGTGCTTAAAGTTCATACTAGCCAAGAAATTCCTATTCTGCCAAAAATTCAGCATATATTACGTAATTACCCATCGACCCACGGGTGGGAATTCTTTGAATTAATTAATGAAATATAACAAAAATGCACTTCAAATCATTTTCATGTGAAAGTCTAAAAAAATAAAATTATGCAAATTGATTTCAGTGTTATAATCCAAATGAGTGGAGACATACCACTTCAGCAAACTTAATTCAAAATTTCTGAGAAAATTAAGAATCGAGCCAGGTGTTTCGGATTATAAACATTTCCGACAAAAGCATTCCAAGTTTTATTCATGTGCGATAATGCTTAGATGGCTCAGAGGGGAGAGAAAAAAAAGTCTTCTGCCCAAACCGCAATTCCATTCCATTCCCTTCCCCCTCCCCCCCTCCACCCACACCAGACGAATATCTATTATTCGAAGTGGATTTCGAAGTTAACTAAAACGCGGGGCTTTGAGGCAGGGAATAAAATATCTACAAGTTTTCCCGCGCGATTGTTTTCAAAAATCGCTTTCGAATCGAATTCTCCAAAGCGAACAGCTCGAATGGAATGAAAAGAATTGAATAGAATGAAAAAGGAAAAAGGGAAAAATCGAATAGATGTCTTGAAATCCCAAAAGTTTTCTCATTCCTTTTATCTCTGGGCATTCGAAATGTGTCCACGCGTTCGAAACAGGGGAAGGGGGGGATTGAAGGGGTAAAGCAACAACCCTCCCCCTTTTAATAAGTCAAGCGTAAAACCCCTTTATTTATTTTCTTTTTGCGAATCCAGTATCAAAATAAGTTCTTCGTTAACTGCAGAGCAGCGCCCGGGGCTGGATGTCAGATTTAGGTGACATTTTGCTGGGGATAATTTTTCCCTTTAGGTATCTTTTTAGGGAAACTAAATTCTCTCTCTATGCACATAGATGTCATTTCCATTAGAAGGGAACATTGATAAAAAAAAAAGACGATAGAAATAACATTTGACTAAAAATAACATCCCTAAAAAGGAATTAAAAGGAGAGAGAGAAAGAGAAAGAAAAAAAAAACAGATAAGACTTAACCGTAAAAAGAGATTTAAAAAGTTCCTGTAGCCTAGGGGAAGATTTTACATTAAATGAAATTATTAACAATGTTTTTTAGCTTATATTTGCGAAGCGGTTTCTGATGATATAGATTTGCGGTAGGTTTTGTTTAAGAAAGGTAATACGTTTGCATTAAAATTCAAATATTTACTGATAGAAAAAAAAATTGATTTTAATTCCAAAGATTGTCAATTAAATGTTTCCGACGCATTTTTTTTTAACTGTACTATTGTGCCAAAAAAATTTATTAATTTAAAATTCCCGGGCCTTATGGAATTTCAATTTTTTTCTTCTTTTTTATGTTGCTGCCACTGTCTAAAAAAATCTGTGTAAAATTTGACGTAAATATTCAATAGTGTTTCATTTACGCTTGGCTTTGTGAGACTGATTCCGGCGAATTTTAAAATGTCAGAATGAATTGAGCAAAGAACTTGCATTCAATTTTGTTTGCGGAAAAGTACAGAATGTTGCAGAATGTTGTGAGCATTCGTATATCGGAAAGAAATGTTTACAAGTGGTATAAATAGTACAAAGAAGGCAGGGAACGTGTTGAAGACGAAGACCCGTCTTGCCGACTATCAGCATCAACCAACTAAGCTCATGTCTAAAAAATTAAAGATTTACAATTAGAGACCTTGCTGATGATGTTGGAATATTAAAAGTATCGGTCAATTCCAATTTGGGTCTCAAACGCGTCAAATCTCGATTGGTACCGAAAACACTGAATGTTCCAACTCACACTGCATTGATTCTTCGTGACTTTTTCGCCGAAAAATGAAACCCATATGGTTCCACAACCACCGTATTCCTACCGTGCGACTTCTGGCTATATCCTAAACTAAAAAGACCACTCCGGGGACACCATTATGAGTCGATTGAAGAGATTCAACGTGAATCGACGTGAGCTTTGGAGGCCATCCCTTCCGATGACGTTTTAACAGGCACTGAGGATTGGAAAAAAAGTTAATAAGTGCATTGTGTCCGGAGGAGATTACTTCGAAGGCGATGAAATAAATTTGGACGAATAAATAAAGAGTTTTTTAAAAAAAAAATAATTGGTCTTACTTTTTGGGCACAGTAGTACTTTAAGAAAGTCTAAAAGCATAAATTAAGTTTATGTAAAAAAATTTTTTAACGATCTTGCAAAAAATATTATCAAATTAATGCATCATTCTTAACTCCGAGATTGTACACGCAAGTTAACAAAGCAAAAAAATAGCTCGATTCCACTTATATTCTGCAACAAAGTGACTGTCTGCAAAAAGAGTACGATGATGGATAGCAAAAGTCTGAAAATTGAACTGTTTGCGAGGTGTTTTCTGTTTTTCTTCCAAAGAGACTCAAATGTGTGATAAATAACCCATCACAAAAGATATAACTTCCAGCCATGCTACTCTATAGAACTAAAATAATACTATGAAGGGAGGGTTGGGGGATCCACCATCATAGACATATCCATAACTTAATGGTTTCATGAGCCGAAAATTAAAAATACAAACACTGAGGGAAGAACACAATATAAAAAAGAATTAAAATTAATTTTCTTTTCATAGCTATGATTTTTATAAAATGTTTAAAGTATGCAAATGTGTTTTTCTTTTAGATCAGGGATGGCCATCCCATGGTACACCTTGAGTATATTTCTGGCCCGTGGTATTGATCACATGTTCAGAAAATATATTTATTTCATAATGGCCAAAGGAGGGAAAAACAATGTATTAAAAATACATTATGTGTGCATCACTATATTCAAAAATGAACCCTTCGAAATGATGTGAAAAAATTAACTTAGATTTTAAATTAATATTCGTGAAGATATAGGACAGCTTGTGCCTGTTTTTTTTTTATGAGTTTACAATTATGAGTTCGCAGAATAATTAAATTATATTCTGTGAACTCATGATGCGCGCTCATCTTGGAACATTTAGTATAACAGGTTTTATATTTCACTTCGAATTAGTGAAGCCGTGACCCTCCCTAGATATATACAAGATACTAGAAGTTTAAATAAAAGTTATCAAGAAATTCCACACAAGAAGCAAAGCTTTTACTGAATCTTCTTGCATGGAACAAGATTTGTTTTCTAAAACAAATCTTCTTGTTCACCCATTCCTCCCCCCTCCCAAACACCAAATTTAAAAGTACATTTTGAAGGAAAATCAACTTTTTCAACAACGTATATTCCAGGTTATTCAGGCCGCTTAGGAAATCAAATTTGTATGCACTGTAGTGTGAGTTTTGGTATGCACTGTAGGAGTGGAATCCACTCGTGTTTTACTTACTAAAAATGCAGTTTCAAAGCTTGAAACGCAAAAAAATATTTCGCTTATAAATTAATTGTTCATGCATGACTAAGCAAGAATTATTCAGGAATTAATCGCATTAATTGCATTCTTTCTTCTAGATAAACTCATCAAAAGAGTCGGAAGTTTTATGTTCAGGATATCACGACACCAACGGCTCTTAACGAATGAATAGAGGATGTTCATGCCTTCAGGAGATGTTTTAGAGGAGACTCCTTTGCATGTTGCAGGAAAGAAACTCCTAAAACCTCCCCTCAATTAGTCTGACTGTCAAAGCGAGATCTTAACCCATGCTGGCAAATCTCAGTCGAATCTTTCTTGTTTCAGAATAAAAAAAATGATAAAGGGAGAAGTAATACACCAGATGATTCACACCTTTAATCTCTTACACTGTGGTTGGACAAATTGACACTGCGCCATTGATTTGTTGAATTAAATGGTTTGGTTTGTCGCTCCACGGTCATCTTGCGCACACGAGGGCTAAACAGAGCAGGACTCAGATTTTAAAGTGGATTCCGAATCAGTCGATGCCACCGCCAGGATTCGAAACTGAAGCCTGCGGTACGAAAGGCCAGAGCTCTAGCCAATTGGCCATCATGTCGTTTGTTGAATTGAATGATTGTAATAGCTAAAAATATCTAAATAGCTAAATACATACAATTTTTGATCACCAATTCTACTCTGCAGTTCCCACGAGTACAGTCTACAAGTATAATTTCTGAAGAAATTACAAAATTTTCTCAGACAGTGGAGAGTGTTTTGGTGTTCCATATTTTTAAATTTTTAGTCGAAGATTGTTTGTGAGATAGAAATGCAGACAACTGCTAAGTGAACGGATGTTATGAGCCTATAGTATTCTAAAAATACCTTGCATGATGATGTAGAATTTCACTTATTAATGTAACTTAAAAAATAAGACTGTCAAAAATTAACTATTATTCTATTCAAAACTATGATTTAAAATGACTTAGAGAAAGACATATACTAAACGAATTGATTATAAATATTTAAAGATATTTCTCTTAAATTTCTGAAAGTGTATTCTGTAACTCAAGAGAATTTTCTTATACAACAATGAAAACAAATTTTTAAAAAGTTATAACATACATTTTCTTTGATTTATCTGCTTTTAACAGCATGCAGATTATAAATGTTACATCCTAACATGTGTTTTATAATAATTAACAAAACAAAAAACACTTAAGTACTTAAGAATTTTTTCAATTTTGCCACATTTTTTAAAAATATTTTTTAAGACAGTAATGATTATGTGTGGGAAAGACCATTAACATATACCGTGTGATTATAATTAAAGTCCCATTTTCAAAATGCTGTCAAAAAAAAGAAAGAAACACTCGTCACAATGTGTTCAAATTTGAACTGAAGATACACGAATGAGGGAGAAAATGGAGGCATCAAAAACAAGTCCGAAAGTGTATTAATAGAGGGCGCTCAAAACGGCTTAAAGAAAGTGAATTCGGCTGCCTGTGATAATTTGAATCGAAATGATAACGTATTTTTCATGAGTTGCACATGAAACCAGCTGTAATGTTCAATGTGCTGGTTTGTTTTGGGGTTTTTTTTGACGGAAAAAAAATGACTTCCAAGTCATTCAACAATGGTGACATTTTGAGTGGAAAGCCCATACACCACGGCAAGATCATACCCAATTGGATGGGAAAAATTGGTCGAAATTTTTTTTATGCTGTTCCGTTGCCCCCTTCTTCAAGTATCTTCCGTACAAATGTGAACTCATTGTGACGAGTGTTTGTTTTTTGATAATATTTTGAAAGTAGAAATTTAATTATAATCACCCTGTTTTATATATATATATATATAAAGAAGAAGTAAACTGATGAAAATCAGTTAACTCGAAAATAAAAAGGAGCGAAGATCAAAATCAATCATTAACATCCCATGTTGAGAACTTTTAATCTCTAGATTTGAACTATTATCCTTTGAAAACAAAAAAAAAAAAAGAAATTCTTTACACATTAATTGCGATAAAAGTAAAGATAAGGCTTCCTCAATTGCAATTTATCTTAAGAAAATTCAATCGCAGATAAAAAGAGCCATATCAAAGCGTATCTAAAGAACATTCTGTGGCCCAGGATGCATTTCCTAACAACATCAAATACCGATCGCCTGGTCAAAAAAAAAAGCTACTTCCTCCAACAACATGTAGTTGGATACTTTTAATCCATGTTATGAGAAAGATGGTTATTGTTGTGCCTGTATTTTGTCTTTAATTTGGTAAACAATATGTTGGCAGATGAATCGGTGGGCGACACCTCTTCGGGATGGTGGATCCATTGATCCAGTTTCTTCTGCACGTGCCGCCTTCATTGAATAATGATTCCAGGGCCACTGACAAGCAATTAGCGAGCAACGCCTGAAGGAAGAAGTCTTTGTCGACGACGGCCATTGTGTCTTCTTTTCCAGAAAAGCCTTTCTCTCCTTAAACACTCGCAGCGTTTTTTGCTCAAAAGTCTTGTTCCAAGACACAAAAGAAAAAGTGTAAAAAAGAAGAACTTTTATGTTGTCCTTTCGCATTAACAAAGTCTGCTGTTTGTTGATTTTATTTTATTTTTTTATTTATTTATTTTTTTTTTTTTTGCATTTCGGGAAATCTTGTTCCCTTATTTAGAGACAAATATGTCTTCGCGCCATTGTTCTCCGGCGGGACAGCCTGCTTTAATCGGGGAACGAAGAATAAAATAAACGGAATTCACCACAAGGTGGTGGTGGGGGAAAAAAAAAAAAAAAAAAAAAAAAAAAAAAAAAAAAAAGAAATGGCGAAAGGGAGTGATGGAAAAAGAAAAAGGCTAAGAAAACACAATGATAAGGCGACCAGACGAAAATGAAACAAATAAGTAGTATTGTGCTTCGATGAAAACAAAATGGCGATATGATTGCATCGGGAAGATAAACAGAATTTTTTCCGACTTAGTTTTCTTTTCTTTTCTTTTTTTTTCACAGGATTTCTTTGGTCAGGGAAGGAAAAGAAAATTTAGCTGCAGATTTGATTTGTACTATCTGCCCGCCAAAACTTTTTCTGGCGCTCCTTTTTTTTTTATCGGCGTTGTGGAGCAATTTGTTTCCGGGCTCAATTTGTTTCTGACGCTTCCAACTGGAAGTAAGCCGCGGAAATAGGTTTTCATTGACCGGCGACTAATAGAAGCGTCTGCCGAAGGTGGATCTCCCCCGGATACTGCTCACGGGTTGAGAGATGTCTCTTCCTCTGTTCGGCAACTTTTTGTTTCCGGTTTTTCAATTTTCCAGACGATTCACGGAGAGGGACTCGATTCCTGTTACTCGCTGCTCCAAAAACGACTTTATTTCTTTCAACGTTTTCAACTCTTATTTCTCTAAAATCAAGTTAGATGACGAATTAAACTCATTTTCAACGTCAGGTGTCGGTTGTGCATGAAGAGGTTTTAATTATTTTTATTTCCAATGGAAGTACAAGTAGAATAAAAATAATAATAATAACAATAATAACAAGGACAAAAATACAAAAGAATAAACGTCCAAAAAACGCAAGAATGACCGAAGTCATTTAGTTAAGAGTTTTCTGGCACGCCAGTAAAGCGCTGTCTCCGAGTCGCCGCCAAATATCGCACATCGTTGGAGGTGGTCTCTGTTCATTGGGTAGCCTGCCTTTGATAATTTGAATCGAAATGACAACGTATTTGTCATGAGTTGCACATGAAACCAGCTGTAATGTTCAACGTGCTGGTTTGTTTGCGGTTTTTTTTAACGGAAAAAAAATTACTTCCAAGTCATTCGACAATGGTGACATTTTGAGTGGAAAGCCCATAAACCACGGCAAGATCATACCCAATTGGATGGGAAAAATTGGTCGAAATTTTTTTTATGCTGTTCCGTTGCCCCCTTCTTCAAGTATCTTCCGTGCAAATGTAAACTCATTGTGACGAGTGTTTGTTTTTTGATAATATTTTGAAAGTAGAACTTTAATTATAATCACCCTGTTTATATATATACATAAAGAAGAAGAAGAAAACTGATGAAAATCTGAAATCTGTCAACCCGAAAAAAAAAACTAGCAAAAATCAAAATCTTTCATTAATATCCGAGGTTGAGAACATTTAATCTCACGATTTTAACTTTTATCCTTTGAAAACAAAACGAATTCTCTACACACATTAATTGCGTTAAAAGTAAACATAAGGTTTCTTCAATTCCAATTTATCTTAAGAAAATTCAATCGCAGATAAAAAGAATCTTATCAAAGAATAATTTTAAAGAGCATTATGTGACCCAGAATGCATTTTCTAACAACATCAAGTATCGATCGCCTGGTCAAAAAAAAAAAGCTTTTTGCTCCAAAACATGTAGTTGGATACTTTTAGTCCATGTTATGAGGAAGATGGTTATTGTTGTGCTGGTATTTTGTCTTTAATTTGGTAAACAATATGGTGGCAGATGAATCGGTAGGCGACACCTCTTCGGGATGGTGGATCCATTGATCCAGATTCTTCTGCACGTGCCGCCTTCATTGAATAATGATTCTTGGGCCACTGACAAGCAATTAGCGAGCGACCGCCTGAAGAAAGAAGTCTTTGTCGACGTCGGCCATTGTTTCTTCTTTTCCAGAAACGCCTTTCTCTCCTTAAACACTCGCAGCGTTTTTTGCTCAAAAGTCTTGTTCCAAGACACAAAAGAAAAAGTGTAAAAAAGAAGAACTTTTATGTTGTCCTTTCGCATTAACAAAGTCTGCTGTTTGTTGATTTTATTTTATTTTTTTTTATTTATTTTTTTTTTTTTGCATTTCTGGAAATCTTGTTCCCTTATTTAGAGACAAATATGTCTTCGCGCCATTGTTCTCCGGCGGGACGGCCCGCTTTAATCGGAGAACAAAGAATAAAATAAACGGAATTCACCACCGGGAGTAAAAAAAAAAAAAAGAAACGAAAATGATCAAAACGAGTAAAAAAAAAAAAAAAATGGCGAAAGGGAGTGATGAAAAAAAAATGGCTGAAAACACAGTAATAAGGCGACCAGACGGAAATGAAACAAATAAGTAGTATTGTGCTTCAATGAAAACAAAATGGCGATATGATTGCATCGGGAAGATAAACAGAATTTTTCCCGACTTAGTTTTCTTTTCTTTTTCTTTCTTTTCACAAGATTTCTTTGGGCAGGGAAGGAAAAGAAAATTTTGCTGCAGATTTGATTTGTACTATCTGACCACCAAAACTTTTTCTGGCGCTCTTTTTTTTTCTGGCGTTGTGGAGCAATTTGTTTCCGGGCTCAATTTGTTTCTGACGCTTCCAAATGGAAGTAAGTCGCGGAAATAGGTTTTCATTGACCGTCGACTAATAGAAGCCGTCGGCCGAAGGTGGATCTCCGCCGGCCACTGCTCAAGGAGTGAGAGATGTTTCTGCTTCCTCTCTTCGGCAACTTTTGTTTCCGGTTTTTCAATTTTCCAGACGAGTCACGGAGAGGGAGTCGCTTCCTGTTCCCATTGCTTCTAGAACGACTTTATTTCTTTCAACGTTTTCAATTTTTTTTCTCTAAAATAAACTTAGATGACGAATTAAACTCATTTTCAACGTCAAGTGTCAGGTTGTGCATGAAGAGTTTGCAGACATATAGTAGAGTTATAGTAAGAGTTTGCAGACATGAAGTAGTCAAACGAATTATAGAAAGTTGACTTATGTATGAATTATTGGATTGGCAACTAAGTGATTGCGGAAACCCCAATGATAAAGTAAGGGTTAAAGGACAAAAAAATGGACGTAAGGCTTCTTGCAACACTATGTCGTGAAATGTTAAATTTCCTTCCATGAAATGGACATGCTAAATGGCAAAAAAGATATGAGTTAGTATTTTATATTCAAAAAATATAATCATGAGTATTAATTGTTAAATACTAACCATGGTAATTGCCATAAAGGAAAAAAAACTATCTTCAATGCAAAATTGTTTCAGGCCTTTTGTTGCAGCTCTCCGGTGAGATATTGATTTTGATTGCAATAATTTTTTTCAGAGATTTAGTCCAGAGTAAAATTGATATTGTAAATAGAGATGTTACAAAATCGACTTTTTAAAAAATAGTTTTTAAAGACAATAATGATTATGTGTAGAAAAGGCCAGTATATATACAGAGTGATTATAATTGAAGTCCCATTTTCAAAATGCTGTAAAAAAAGGACCACTTGTCACAATGAGCTCACATTTGAACTGAAAATACTCGAAGAAGGGAGAAATGCTACGGCAGCAAAAGTAAATCCCAAACTGTATTAATAGAGGGCGCTGTAAGCGGCCTAAGGAAAGTGAATTTTGCTGCCTGTGATAGTTTGAATCAAAATGACAACGTATTTGTCATGAGTTGCACATGAAACCAACTGTAATGTTCAATGTGTTGGTTTGTTTGGATTTTTTGACTTTAAAAATGACTTCCAAGTCATTCAACACTGGTGACATTGTGAGTGGAAAGCCCATACACCACGACAAAGTCATACCCAATTGGATGGGAAAAATTGGTCGAACTTTTTTTATGCTGTTCGTTGCCCCCTTCTTCAAGTATCTTCCGTTCAAATATGAACTCATTGTGACCAGTGGTTTCTTTTTTGATAGCATTTTGAAAGGTGGAACTTTAATTATAATATCCCTGTTTATATATATATATATATATATATATATATATATATATAAAGAAGAAGTAAACTGATGAAAATCAGTTAACTCGAAAATAAAAAGGAGCAGAGAGCAAAATCAATCATTAACATCCTATGTTGAGAACTTTTAATCTCTAGATCTTGACTTTTCTCCTTTAAAAAACAAAAAAAATCTTTACGCATTGATTGCGATAAAAGTAAAGATAAGGTTTCCTCAATTCCAATTTATCTTAAGAAAATTCAATCTCAGATAAACAGAGCCTTACCAAAGCGTATCTAAAGGACATTCTGTGGCCCAGGATGCAGTTTCCAACAACATCAAGTATCGATCGCCTGTTTAAAGAAAAATATTAAAATTAAATTAAATATATCCAACTTCCTCCAACAAGTTGTAGTTGGATACTTTTAATACATGTTATGAGGAAAATGGTTATTGTTGTACCGCTATTTTGTCTTTAATTTGGTAAACAATATGATGGCAGATGAATCGGTGGGCGACACCTCTTCGGGATGGTGGATCCATTGATCCAGTTTCTTCTGCACGTGCCGCCTTCATTGAATAATGATTCCTGGGCCACTGACAAGCAATTAGCGAACGACGCCTGAAGGAAGAAGTCTTTGTCGACGACGGCCATTGTGTCTTCTTTTCCAAAAACGTCTTTCTCTCTTTAAACACTCGCAGCGTTTTTTGCTCAAAAGTCTTGTTCCAAGACACAAAAAAAAAAAGTGTAAAGAGAAGAACTTTTATCTTGTACTTTCGCATTAACAAAGTCTGTCGTTTGTTTCTTTTATTTTATTTATTTTTTTTTTTTTTTGCAGTTTTGGGAAATCTTGTTCCCTTTATTTAGAGATAAATATGTCTTCGCGCCATTGTTGGCGAGACAAAAAAAAAAAAAAGAAACGAAAATGATCATCATGAGTAAAACAAAAAAAAGAAATGGCGAAAGGGAGTGACGGAAAAAAAAAGGCTACGAAAACACAATAACAAGGCGACCAGACGAAAATGAAACAAATAAGTAGTATTGTGCTTCAATGAAAACCAAATGGCGATATGATTGCATCGGGAAGATAAACAGAATTTTTTCCGACTTAGTTTTTCTTTTTTTTTTTTTTTTCACAGGATTTCTTTGGGCAGGGAAGGAAAAGAAAATTTAGCTGCAGATTTGATTTGTACTATCTGCCCGCCAAAACTTTTTCTGGCGCTCCTTTTTTTTCCCCGGCGTTGTGGAGCAATTTGTTTCCGGGCTCAATTTGTTTCTGACGCTTCCAAATGGAAGTAAGCCGCGGAAATAGGTTTTCATTGACCGGCGACTAATAGAAGCGTCTGCCGAAGGTGGAACTCCGCCGGCTACTTCTCACGGGTTGAGAGATGTCTCTTCCTCTGTTTCGGCAACTTTTTGTTTCCGGTTTTTCAATTTTCCAGACGAGTCACGGAGAGGGAGTTACTTCCTGTTTCCCGCTGTTTCAAAAACGACTTTATTTCTGGCAACGTTTTCACCTTTTTTTTTCTCTAAAATCAAGTTAGATGACAAATTAAATTCATTGTCAACGTCAGGTGTCGGTTGTGCATGAAGAGTTTTTTTTTATTCATTTTTTCCAATGGCAAGGCAAGTACAAGTAGAATAAAAATAATAATAATCACAAAAATAACAAGAAAAAAATACAAATGAATAAACGTCCAAAAAATGCAAAGATGACCGAAGTCATTGCCTTAAGAGTTCTCTCGCACGCCAGTAAAGCGCTGTCTCCGAATCGCCGTCAAATTCCGCATATTGTTTGAGGTGGTCTGTGTTCATTGGGTCTGTTGAATCACATAGGGGGCAGCCAGGGTTCGAAAAGATGTGCACGAAGAGTTTGCGGACGTATATGAAGTAGTCAATTGAATTGTAACAAATAGACTTACATATGAATTATTGGGTTGGCTACTAAGTGATTCCGGATTTTGTCAGTAGATGGTCTTGGCACATTCTTTTGTTTTGTCAACGTGTTCAAAGCAACTAACCTTTATTGTTTTCTTGTTGTTTCGACTTCCGCTTTTAATTTAATAAAAAAAAATGTATCGATTAATTGTTTCGTTTCGTTTTTATCCCAATTCAAAAATGGAAGAACAAGACTCGCATTTCAGACATATTTTATTATATATTTAGGCGAGAAAGGTAGTGTCGAAATTTCAGAATACAGAACAAGAAAAAGAAAAGAAATGTTTTTCAAGAAAATCAAATCGATTAACTTAACGAAATAAACTAATGAATCAATTAAATTAATAAAATAAAATCTGGACGTCAACTATCTGACCGTCCAGTTGAAGTTAATGAAACCTATGTCAAAGACATTATCTATTCAGATCGTCGTAGCACAACACGTGAGATTGCAGTGAAGCTCAATGTATGTCATATGCCCAATCAAAAAAAAATTAAAACGGCTTGGCTATGTCAAGAAACTCGATTTATGGAGGCCTCATCAGCTTAAGGAAATTCATTTGACGCAACGCATTAGCATATGCGATTCGCTTCTGAAGCGCCACGAAATTGATCCATTTCTGAAACAACCTAAAAAGATTATGCTGCCAGTTTGGAGGGATTATAAAGGAATTCTGTACTATGACCTTTTATCAAGAAATCAAACGATTAATTCAAACATGTACGTTCAGCAACTCGCCAAACCGAGCCATGAAGTTCAAGAAAAGCGGTCAGAATCCACAAATCGTAACGATATTGTTTTTCAACAGGACAATGCAAAACTCCACAGATCATTGTTACTCGCCAAACATTATTGGAACTAGGTTGGGATTTGTTGTCCCATTTCACCTATAGGCCTGACCATGTGCCTTTTTTTGAGTTGATAAGACCTGATCTCGCGCCACTCTTTTGTACGCAAATAGCGTGCAAAAGAGTGGTGCTAGTGTTGGAGATCTTTAAGTTGAGCTTCACGTTTCAGGTTTTGAAACGAATTTCCTTATTCAGGAAACTTTTCCAACCGAAATCCCGCCGTAAAAAGATTGTGCAAGAAATTATTCGCGGGTAGTGAATTATTACTGTAAGAACCACTGATATTTAACCAGTGTGCATTGGAATTGAGTCTGTTCTTTAAGAAATTATTCTTAATATTTCTTTTATTCCATGCAAAGATACTAAACTTTTTTGCACAATTTTTTTCTAATCACTAAGGGAAAACCACAGGATCCTAATTCAAAAATCGACGAGAAAAATAGAATTGAAAGCTATCGTATCTATGAAGTGATAAGCCCGATATAATAGTAGGCGGGAATGCTCTCCCGAAGTGAATTGGAAGGGAAAGAGAAGGAAAATCGGAAGGGAAAGAGGATTTCTTCCCTTATATATCCATGTGGATGTTCCTTCAAAATTGTGGTGACAAAATGTCAGTGCTTTGTAATATACCCTTCGTATTTCAGGCTTGGAAAGGTTTCCTCTGCTGCATAACGACAGTTTTTATGTCAAGGGATTCGGATCCTAATGTCTGACGTTCTACAAAAACATCCTTTCCAAACTCGTGTTTTACATCTCTGTACTTTATTAGATGTATTTATAACGCAAACAATTCTTTTTCGTGAAGATTTAATTTTACAACTTATCATTAATTTAAAAAATCTAATTCATCCTAACAAAGTAAATCTAGACCCTTGCAAAAAATCGAAAAACATTTTGAGACTCAAACAGGTTTGCCCCACTGACATCTTTTATTACTCCCGAAGGCGTAGAAACGAAACTTCAAAGTGAAACCCCTGATTCTTCAAACTCAGACGATATTTTGGAATACAATGCGTGTGGCATGTGTTTGGATTAGATTTTAATTCCTTATTACCTGATTATACTTATTGTTGAATTTTATCTCACCTTGCAAATGATTTTTCAATATTTTATCATTTGCTTATAAATAGCTGACATTTTCTTTCGATTATTATCTATTTTATGGATTTTTATCTGATCATGCAATTGATATTTCGGAATTTTGCCAGCTTATGTATTATTTGGGTTTTTTTCTTACCTGCACTTCTGGTAATTGTTTCACTTTTATTCTGTTACGACATTGGAAAAGAGCACCTTTGTTTGACGCAGCATAGTCAAATCTGGTTCTTGTGCCATAAAACCCAAACCAACCAATCATCCTAACAACTTGCAACGGCAACTTAAAAACCTACATTCGTTATTCGAGCGATAAAATACTGAGATAAATTTTAAAATTAACCTATCGCTAATTTATTGATGTGGAAGAATTATTTAACGATAGGAACACAATCGCATTGACTCTTCATCATAAAATCTAAAACAGGGTTGATTTTTTTTTCTCTTTTGAATTCCTTGTCAGCACTTAAAACTTCTCCCCCCTTTTTAAACCAAAAAGGTCTCCTTACGCGCACTGTAACCATCCACTAAGTAAACGTCGAACTTACTTCTCGGCTGAAAATTCTCCTCCAGATAAACCGAGGCAAATTCATTACGGTTTTTAAAAACTTTTGAGCCCAAGTTTGTCATCGCGTGAAATCTTTCTTGGGCAAAGTGCAAAGCACTTGGGGCGTGAATCTTATCTATCTTGGGCGGGCGCAGATTGCCGATAATGAATAATTAAGCAACAAGCGCCCCGTAAACGAAGATTCTAAAACAGCCTTCTACCCTTTATCGCTTTTCCAAGGAGGTCAGGGGTCTTGGGGGAACGCTTGAGGAAAGAGGCAGAAACGCCTCTTCCATTCCGAGGTGCGATTATAACTCGCTCATTTGCTCGAACGCTTTTTATCTGGATGTTTAGTTAACTGTTGAACTGAACCATCAATGCTTTATGGCACGAAGTGGGGAGGTTTTACTAATTGAGAAACTATTTCAAACATGGGACGGATCGTATGTTAACCAGGCTGTCCATAGATTAGTTGTTGTTGTTGTTTTATTGTCCAACGCTGGACATTTGACTTTTAGAGCATTAACCACTTTTTTTTTTTTCGATATTTTACCCTGTGTGGGAACTGATGGCGGAGTGGCTAGCGCTCTGCTGCTCGATACCACAGGGTTCGAGTACCGGTGGTGCTATGGATGTTTATGGACAGATGCGATTATGACTTTCTCATTTGTTTGAAAGCTTTTTATCTGGATGTTAGTTAACTGTTGAACTGAACTATCAATATTTAATGGCATAAAGGGGAGAGGGAGGGTTTTACTAATTGAGAAAACGTTCAAAATATGGGGAGGAGCGCATGTTTACCTGGTTGTCCATGGATTAGTTATTGTTATTGTTTTATATGTCCAATGCCAGACATTTGACTGTTAGAAAGTTAACCATTTTCTCAAGATCTGGTGGCCGAGTGGCTAGCGCTCTGGCGCTCGGTACCAGGAGTTTCGAATTCGAGTACCGGCGAGGCCATGGATGTGTTTGTAGTGGTTCGGAATCCATTTTAAACCGTAGGTCCCGGTCCAATAGGATCGTACAGCGTTGTGGGGGGTAGTGTTACTCCGCGTCCGCAGCTTATCTTCAAGGTACACGCGCCCCCTAGGTAGTGCTAAATAAGTTGCTTTGTTTAGCGCGGCATAGCCAAATCTGGCTCTTGTGCCTTAAAATCCAAACTAACTAATCATCCTAACAACTTGCAACGACAGCTTAAAGAACCTGCATGCATTATTTGAACGATAAAATACTGAGCTAAATTTTAAAAATAACCTATCGCTAATTTACCGAAGTGGGAGAATTATTAAACGATAGGAACACAATCGCATTGACTCTTCATCATAAAATCTAAAACAGGGTTGATTTTTTTCTCTTTTGAATTCCCTGCCAGCACTTAAAACTCCTCCCCCCTTTTTAAAGCAAAAAGGTCTCCTTCAGTACACTGCAACCGTCCACTAAGTAAACGTCGAACTTCTCTGCTGTAAAATTCTCCTCCAGATAAACCGAGGCAAATTCATTACGGTTTTTAAAAACTTTTGAACCAAACTTTGTCATCGCAGGAAATCTTTCTTGGGGAGAAGTGCAAAACACTTGGGGCGTGAATCTTATCTATCTCAGTGGCGGAGATTACCGATAATGAATAATTAAGCAGAAGCGCCCCGTAATCGAAGATTCTAAAAGATTCTTGTTCCCTTTATCGCTTTTCGAATGAGGTCAGGGGTCTTCGGGGAACGCTTGAGGAAAGAGGCAGAAACGCCTCTTCCATTCGGAGATGCGATTATGACTCGCTCATTTGTTTGGATCCTTTTTGTCTGCATATTTAATTAACTATTGAACTGAACCATCAATGCTTTATGGCACGAAGTGGGGAGGGTTTACTAATTGAGAAACTATTCCAAACATGGGACGGAGTGTACGTTTACCAGGTTCTCCATGGTTCAGTTGTTACGGTTTTATATGTCCAATGCCGGACATTTGACTTTTAGAGCATTAACCACTTTTATTTTTCGATATCTTACCCTGTGTGGGACCTGATGGCCGAGTTGCTATCTCTCTATCATTCGGTACCACGGGTTGCGGATTCGAGTCCCGGTGGGACATTGGTTGTTGGTAGTGGTTCGGAATCCACTTTAAGCCGTAGGTCCCGGTCTACTATGACTGTAAGAGCGTCACACAGCAGAAGTCAGACTTCTACCTACGGGTGCTTCATCACAACAGAAGCTGCATCCCACTCCCCTTCTTCCATGAATGATACGACAACACCAACAACAACAAATTTCCCTACAACAAGAAATGCGATTTCAAAGTATCTCAATACGTAAGAAATAGATTTTAAAAAGTTCTTAAAAACAGATCCATTTTCCTTTTTATAAAAGACTCACAAAAATTGTTGCAAAACAACAATGACAATAAAAATTATATTCTCATTTTTCTAGGGATTTCCGATATTGATTTAGTGTGTAGTAAAATTTTTATCGTATCCTGTGTAAAGCTGAAAGTATTATAAATACTGCTTGATCCATGGAGAATGAAGACGAACCAAGTGCAGAGCACATTAAATATTTTTATTTATTTTCCTACTATGAAATTTTCAGTAGTAGTTTTTAAACTTCCGATTACTTCTTTAGTTGCATCAACAAATATTTTTTGTTCAAATAATTCAACTTAAAATTTTGCTCAACTTTTTCTCCTAACACTTTTAAAGTCGACATTCGACAACAGCTTCAATCGAAATTTGTTTTTAACACTGCCTAATCCAAAAACAAAAATATTAATAAATAAAAACTTTTTTTTTTTAAATATAGTCATTGATTTTATGTCTTTTTTTCTGAAGTCACGTCTAGTAAGGAACTACTTTTAGAATTCTCCGATATCAGACATTGAGTCAATAGAAGACATCGAAAACAAAATTAACGCGAAATAAAGCGATTTATTTTAAGTAAAAATCGTAAACATAATTTTTCTTTCGGTAAATAAATATTTTATTAAAAATCTAATTATTCGTGCAGGTTATTGTCTGTTGAAAAACGATCCGCCAGAATTCACGTAAAGAAATTCTTATTAAATCATAATTTTTTTCTCTTTTCGCCATTTTTAACCAGCTTCCTTTTGCTTAAGATCTCATTTCCCAGGAGTCTAATGACGAAATCTGAGCCGTTATCTTTGATGTTTCGTTTATTTTGCTAAATCTAAGTAGCTTTTTTTCTGTTTTTTGGGTTCTTTAAAGGATTTGAGCAGCACCTTCGCAAAAAGAATTCATTTCGGAGATTCACGTATCCAGTTTCATAAGCACACATTTCAACAATTAACATGTCTGAGTAAAATTCAGAATATTTTTTTTTTAAACGGTAATATAACAGGATAAAAACAATTATTTTTTTATATTATTATGGTGAAGATAATATAAAAAATTATAAATGTATCATAATATAATTTTAATGAGACTAATCTTTAATATTGCTAGAAAAATTGATATCTGTTGGATGTCATGGGATATTTTTCCTAGAATATTCTCAGAAATTATGGCAGATACAAATAGATACAAATTTTTGCTGAATTGGCCGTATTTTTGGATGATATAGCATTTATAGTTAGAAATGTACACATTGTATTATATATTTTTATTTAGCTGTAAATATATTTATTAAAAAAAAATTCTTATTTTATAAATACTGTGAAAAATGCTTTATGTGAAAGGGTATTCGGTGTTTCATAACTACAAACATCAACAATTAATATTTTTGTAAAAAATTAAAAATCATTACTAGAAAGAGTCAAATTCAAATCATTACTTATTTAAATGCTATAAAATGTTGTAATTATTTATATTATAACCTTAGAAAATTATATCAATAATTTCTAAGTTCATTCTATTTTAATTCAAATGACAATACGAAATGTTCTTACAATTGAGGAGAAAATGTAAATAATTTGTTTTCTCCATATATGTAAAGTGATTTCAAAGTATGTATGTGAGTATGTGATTTCAAAGTATGTATGTGAGTATGTGATTTCAAAGTATGTATGTGAGCATGTGATTTCAAAGTATGTATGTGAGTATGTGATTTCAAAGTACGTATCTAACGTGATTTCAAGTAAATTATTATTGTAAATTATTTACATTGATCAGTTCCTAAAAAATTCTTAAATTACTTAACCCAGAGGCAAGTTCTTGCCAAATTGACACTATTTTAGCAATTGGACTTTGAGATAGAGTGTTCTAGTTGACGTATTTACAATGAAGCAGTAAGAAATTTCTGAAAACATTATGAAAAATAAATCTTTCTTATGGTACGTGTTTTTAAATAACCATTAATTTTGAATGGTACAAATTTTGTATAAATAATCTATTATAAACAGGTGCATATTATAAAATTGCAATATTATGTTTGTCGTAGTCAGTCGGCTAACGAAGCATCGGATTCACTTGCAAGGAAAGGAAACCATGTGAATATTGCAAAGAAACAAGTACCACCAGAATCTCGCCTCGAACACTTGCCCAATGCGTACTAGAGCTGGAACAATGAATTCAGAACATATTTTGAAATGTCCATGTCTGAACAGGGAGGCTCAGTGCCATTGAGAGGTCTTGCACTTGTATTGGGAGGCCAGGTACTTCCTGGACTAAAGCAGCTGTCTGCAAACTACGGCCCGCCAGTGTCATCAATAGCAGTGTCATCAATAGCATCAGGGACATTAGCTTATTGTTGCTGTAATAAGTTGGATAATAAACACAGAATGATAATAACTCGCATTAATTGGCTTGCTAGGTAAAAGAAAAATCGGAAAATTCAACTTAAGCATAACAACTAGCAAGTAATTGAAATGAATCCCACTAACATTATAAACTAGTGAACATCCCGAGGTTACCCTCGGTAATTATGTTGGGATATAAAGTATCGCATATGTATGTATATCGATGTTTGGAATGTATATATCCTGAATCAAACATATGGTTTTTATCCTGAAATTTCCTTAGGAACGGAAAAGCTAAATGAACGCGAATGAAACAGCGGGGTATCCACTTGTACAAAAAAACTAATGAGATTTGTGTAATTGTGATTTTTCACTGACAATAGTTTGTAGTTAGCAAGTATGTGTTTGCTCAGAGTGCGTACTCGGCGACTGGTCTAGAAATTATATATAATGGCAGAAAAATTAAAACTGTTTTGGTCCTTGGTACTTATTGGAGTAAACAGTATAGCCCTAAGGCCTGAAAGTTTGTTGAACCTGGACTAAAATAAAGTGCCCAACCCCTTTATTGTCTCGCTCCCCCTTTGACATTTAGTGGTGTGTGAGACCGACTTAGTGTCGATTGCTGTTTATTTGCTTTGTTCTGCTTGTTACTAATTCGTGTGTGATCCCTATTGCAATGGATTGGTTTCCAATAAAGCTATATGTTACAACAACATAGTCAGTCGGCGTATGATAGTTTGATGAATGAATAATAACTGGTGGACCGAATGTAACGTCTTTTAAAAACAAGACGACTCGAAGGCGACAGTGTATCTTTCGTGTTGATACAGCTACCTAGTAAAAATCTTCTAGGTTTTACTCATATGACATCTAAATACGAGGTATTTGTCTCTGAAACTCTTTAAGTCATTACTTTCTTTCCTTTTTTTCACCATTACAACTTTTCCTGGCGTACCATGGGGAGTTTAAAATCTATCCTACTTATACTAAGATTTCCGAATTTAAATATTTATTTTTAAGAATTCGCACTTTTAATAATTTGCAGAATTACATTGTATGAAATTAGAACAGTTTGAATAGAATATATTATTTTAATGGAATTAAATTTTTACTGATGTACATCAAAAAATAAAGCTCTAAATGTTGATTTTTAATTGACTTGACATGAATATATTTGATATTTTCTACAATAATCATTTGTCAGATCATATTTAAAATGAGTTAATAAAAGTAGTTATTTTGTGTCTCCATATAAGTTTAAAAATAAATTCATATTTTTTTAACAGCATCTACTATGGTAACTTTAATTAAATTTCTAGAGTTGGAATATTTTTTTAGTAATACAAAATTAAAAAGTTAAAAAATCTCAAAAAGGTTTTTGCTGTTGCTGAAAATAGTTTAAGAAGGCATTGCTGTAATTAATAATTTTCAGATACAGTTCATTTTCTAATTGAATATCTTTATTTTCTTTTTTCTGAATCATGAAATATATTTTTTTTCTTTCTTAACTACAAACAATTTTTCAATTTTCTTCCATTTCAAATAAATATAAAACAAAAAAATAAATCTTTAAAATGACCTTACCCAAATCATGTTAAGAATATTTTTATTCTACCTGATATAATCAAATAAATTTACTTTTTGAAGATTAAACAGAAAAAAAATATGAATAATTTACTAAAAGCCCTCATTAAAACTATTCTAAAACTATTATTTTACTATTAGTTAATTATAAATTTAAATGCTAGTTCATTTCATGATACTGATATGAAATTTAATTTCCTTATCTGCATATTGAGTAATTATTTTTTTTCTATAAAAAAATAACTTAATTAATTATAATTGTTGTGTTATTTAATAATACTTCTCTTGTTAATGTTTTTTTAAAAAATGGAAGTAACTTGAGATAAATAACTAAGATATTTCATACTTTCTAATTATAAATTATCAACAACTTTAATCCTACAAAAAATTAAAGAACTCATATTTTAATTATAATATTTTTGATGTAACTATTAATATATTCTGTTGCTTCTGTTACCGTTCATTTTAGGAAAACTTAACTTTTGTTTACCTTTCATTATGAAATTTTGAAGGAAAGTTAATCTTCATTTTTTGAAGTAAAATATTTTGGCTATGTAACGAAGAAAATAAGTATTAAAATTAATATTTCTCATCAACGTTGGTTTTCTTTTCCGTTTTAGTACACAAATAGCTCTTTTTTTATTTCTGAATGAACAAGACATTCTTTTCAGTAGTTCAAAAGTATACAAAACAAATAAATTACCTAAATTTTCTTAAAAATGTCGAATAAACAGAAAATTCATATAAAAAATATCAGAAAGAAAAATAACAATCAATTAACTTCAACTCTTATTTTATAAAATCCAAAGAAGTTACTGTTTTACCATATCAAAAAATAAAAATTCTGTTATTATTTTCTAGAATTTTTTAATTTTTTTATTTCTATAGATGCGCAATTTTTTTTTTACTTTTTCACAAATAAATAACTAAAGAATAATTAACTTTCAGAAAATAAGTAATTAAAATCAAGGCTATAAAAATGGCTTGCCTATAATTATGTAATTTTCAATATTCTAGATCTAAATAAACAAATTAATTGTCAGAAAACGAAAAAAAAAAAATTCCATGGAAGTTCGATTTAGAGGTTATAATAAGAATTCTAAGAATACTGTTAACATAACTATTACTCTTTAAAAAATTAAACAAACTTATTAGTAATTAATTTTTCTAACTATATATACTTTTAATGATAATAATAATTTTTATTGCTTTTTAGAAAATCTCTGATAGCTTACAAAACAAAAAGCACTCATTATAAATTTCCCGCATCTATTAAAAAAACAAAATAAAGGCATTGAATACATGGTGTATTGGTCTAATTACTATAAATACAAACACTGTGTATGCGTTTTAATCAATTGCACAATAAACTTTATTATTAAGCTTTTTTTCAAATTTATTTTGAATTGATTTTTTCAAATTTATTTTATTTTGACTTTTTGTGCTTTTTAAAATAGATAATATTTTGACCTTCAAGGTTTTTTTTTTCTTTTTCAAATGCCTTTCCCTTTGATCTGAGGTATTTTTTTCAAACGGTTTTCATTTTGACCTGTTATTTTTTTTATTTTTTTTTCAAATGCCTTTCTCTTTGATCTGAGGTAGTTTTTTTTTCAAACGGTTTTCATTTTGACCTGAGATTGTTTTTTCAAATGCCTTTCCTTTGACTCAATGCCTTTCCCTTTGACCCTTTGAACTCTTATTGTTTGATCTTTTTTTTTCGAATGGCTTTTATTTTGACCTGGTGTGTTTTTCAAAATAGATTACAATTTGAAATGAGATTGTTTTTTTTTCAAATGCCCTCTCTTTGATCGTTTTTTGAGCTTTTATTTTTCGTTTTTCAAAACGATTTTCATTTTGACCTATGATTGTTGTTGATTGTTTTTTTTTTTCAAATGTCTTTCCCTCTGACCTCTTATTGCTTGATCTTTTTTCGAAGAACTTTTTCAAAATAGAATTTTTAGCATCTCATTTTGACCAGAGATTGTCATTTTTTTCAATGCCCTTCCCTTTAACCGCCTATCTTTGATTGCTTTTTTTTTTCGAATGGCTTTTAATAGGACCTTATACGTTTTTCAAAATAGATTCCATTTTGACAGGAGTTTTTTTTTTTTTTCAAATGTCTTTCCCTTTGACCTCTTATCGTTTGATCATTTTCAAACGCTTTTTATTTTGACTAGAGATTATTTGCAAAACTGCTTTCATTTTGACTGAGCTATTTTTTACAAAAGGATTTCATTTTGGTCTGATGTTGTTTTCCCAAATAGATTTCATTTTTACTTTAGCTACCTTTTTTACCTCATATTTTTCAAGTGGCTTCATTTTGATAACTTTTCAAAATGCCTTACATGACTTCACCCATTTTGTGTTTGCACGATGAATGTGAGCACTGACATTCGTATGCGTTTTTATGGATATACGCACTTGTACGCATATGTGTAGCAAACACAGTATGATTCAGTTACGCAGGATGATTGTCATGCTTGAAACCGCATTCTTTCACTTTGAAATAGATGGAACACATTCAGTGTGACATTAGAGGGGCTTATTCTCCTCAAGCCTGAAAACTTTCCAGCTTAGGCATTTATCATGCCCGTGTTATGTTGTTACTTATCCCACTTTTTATATATCTAATCTAGACCAACACGAACCCGTATGGATTCTGAATTTCTCTTAATTCAGAAATTCAAGTGCATCTATCCCCAAAGCATCTATATGACTTACTCTATTGTCGATCGCTAAGTTTTTCTGTCCATAACCCTAACCTGTAACCTAAACCTTGGTTTGATCTGCGGTCATCTCTACGGTCATTTTGTTTTGGTGCACCAAACCCTAACCTAAATATTTTTTTCACGTGAATTCCAAATCACTCACAAACATCCATACCACCACCAAGATTCGAACCTGAAGCCAGTGTTACCAAAGGCCAATTGGCCATCAGGCCACATAAATGTCTATCCACAGCAGACAGCACTTATTCATGTCGATAGGATGATTGTCCTTTTTGCAACTGCATTATTTCATCTAACTGGAAAGAATACATTCAGTGTGGCATTAGAAAGTTTATCCTCCTCAATTGAAAACTTTCCATCTACGTATTTATCGTTGCCGTTCTCGACGCATCCACGACAAATTTCTACTTAATGGATTTCAAACGGAATTTTCTTAATTCGGAAATCCAAGTGTCTATCCACAAAGCGGCTACAGGACTTACTCCATTGTCGATCGGAAAGTTTTTCTGACCATAACCCTAACTATAAATATTTTTCATTGCTTTTAAAAATGTCTCGTAATCAGCAGAACCTATCCGTAACTTGCCATAACTTAATGGATTTCAAACGGAATTTTCTTAATTCGGAAATTCAAGTGTCTATCCACAAAGCAGCTACATGACTTATTCCATTGTCGATCGATAAGTTTTTCTGACCATAACCCTAACTATAAATATTTTTCATTGCTTTTAAAAATGTCTCGTAATCAGCAGATCCTATTCGTAACTCGCCATAACTTTACGTTCCCCAAAAACCTAAACCAAAACATGCTTTAATTATAATGTATCTGTCTGGGTAGCTTAAAGAAAGCCACGCGTTTGCGCTAATTGAGGAAGAAACTCGATTCATCCGACGTTCGTCACGTAGTTAATTCTCTATACCTCGAGGAGGAAGTTTCACTTTTCTCGCAAAAAAAAGAGTCTTCGTTTTAGTCTAATTAAATGAGGGCGATAGTGAAATTTATTGATTAGCTAATTAAAAAGTATTTGTTCATTTCGCGTCAAACTTTCAGCGACAACAATTAAATAAGCGGCCCCTTTCCCTTCTTCGTTAGCTTCCGCGGCAGAGAGACGTGAAAGGAGTTTTAAAGATTCTCTCTAAAAATTAAGTTTGCTGCTGCTGTTGCTCGGGATCCGCTTACAAATCTAATAGTAGGAGGCAAAGAAATTGAGGCCGCAATTAAGTTAGGTCATTATTTGTTTTGAATAAATTTCGTGTCATTACAGCGGAAAATGTTTTCTTAAGTAGTTGCATGCGAAGCCGCATTTCTGGTAAATAATAAACTTAGAGGCAATAAACATCTTTTTGGAGTCGGCGAAGATTGTTTTAAGTTGGTTTCTTAGTGCTATTAAGAGTATCTGGACTGTGAGTTCTCTATTTTTAATTCCTGGCCGTCACATTGAGTAAAATTAAAATAGAGGGCGTCTCTCTGTACTATAGGAACAGAAAGTTGGGACAAAGATTTCTCGTTCTTATCGTGCTATAATTGGCGCTGCATCAACACTTGGCTTATTAGCACGAACGCCAATTAATTAGAAATCCTAAGAAGCGATTTTGATCATTTTGAAAAATTCTCATTCTCAAGTCATACATTTATTGAATTATGTGCGTACTAACGATGAACAAATACAAGAAATGTTATAATTCTGATCATTTTCTAAGAAATACAACAAAAGAATTACAAAACGTTTACATAAATGAATATTTTATTTTTTTAAAATCTATTTGGGGGGTAATAGGACACGAGAAAGTTCATTAGTAGAATATAAATGCCAAATAGACGACAAAAATAAATTTACATTTGTTTAAAGCTAAACGAAATGAATAATTTCTTTTGAAAATCGTTGTATGACGGTAGAGGTTTCTTTCCCTACACGCCAACAGTTTAGATTGTTGGCAAAAATCGCCAAGCTACTATCGCATATGTTAATCTACGTGCTAAGACTCTCGTGAAGATTATGTTTGCCTTAAACAAGAAACCCCAAATGCTCGTTCTATTGATTTACTTTTTCTAGGGTACAACACAATGATATCCGAAAATATGTTCTGTAAATAATAAACTTAGAGGCAATAAACATCTTTTTGGAGTCAGCAAAGATTGTTTTAAGTTGGTTTATTAGTTCAATTAAGAATATCTGAACTGTGAGTTCTATTTTTATTTCCTGTCCGTCACGTTCAGTAAAAATCAAAATAGAGCGCGTCTCTCTGTACTACAGGAACAGAAAGTTGGGACAAACATCTCCCTTTCTTTTAGTACTACACTTGGTGTGGCATCACCGCTTGGTTTCTTTCCCCAGGCGCCATTTATTTAGAAAACGTAAGAAGCCATTTTTAATACTTCGAAAAATTCTTCTTTCCAAATCATACATTTATTGAACTATGTGCTTACTAAAGATAAATAAATACAAGAAATGTTATAGTTCTGATCATTCCGTGTGAAACATAACAAAACAATTACAAAACGTTTACATCAATGAGTATTTTTTTAAATTATTTTGGGGGAGAATATGACA
The DNA here is from genome assembly GCA_021605075.1 of Caerostris darwini. Lineage (NCBI taxonomy): Eukaryota > Metazoa > Arthropoda > Arachnida > Araneae > Araneidae > Caerostris > Caerostris darwini. Next base: position 60,070 of record BPLQ01008700.1, read on the forward strand.
CAAAAAAGCCACTAATAGAACATAAATGCTAAATAGTTAGAACATTGTTTACAAGTAAAAAATTGTTGTATGACAGTAGACGTTTTTTTTCCCTATGGGCCAACAATGGAGATTGTTGCCAAAAATCGCCAAGCTATCATCGCATATGTTAAATTTCAAAGTAAAAGTGAGGTGTTTTCCGTGTGTTATTATTAGAGCGCATTAGTTTAGTGTGTAAACATTATATCCTTCAAAGGGACATTCGACTCACATTTGTATCACACTGGGGGTATTGTTACTGGTGTCCTGTAGCCTATCTTCCAACTACACGTGCTCCCTGAGTAGTGTTCAATCAGTAGCAACGGTGCAACCTTTGCTTATGGCATAAAGATGAACTGTCTTTGTATTGCCAACTGCATTAGAACAACATTTGTATCACACTTACATTAAAATAATAACAATATGTGTTTAAAGTTCATACTAGCCAAGAAATTCCTGTTCTTCCGAGAATTCAGCATATGTACGTAGTTACCCATCGATCCATGGGTGGGAATTCTTTGAATTAATTAATGAAACATAACAAAAATGCACTTCAAATCATGTTCGTTTGAAATTCTAAAAAAAAATAATTAATAAAATAACAATCTAAAACTATGCAAATTGATTTCAGTGTTATAATCCAAAAGACTGGAGACATACCACTTCAGCAAACTTAATTCAAAAACTCTGAGAAAATTAAGAATGAAACCAGGTGTTTCGGATTATAAACATTTCCGACAAAAGCATTCCAAATTTTATTCATGTGCGATAATGCTTAGATGGCTCCGAGGGGAGAAAAAAAAATCTTCTGCCAAAACCGCAATTCCATTCCATTCCATCCCCCCTCCACCCACACCAGACGAATATCTATTATTCGAAGTGGATTTCGAAGTTAACTAAAATGCGGGGCTTGAGGCAGGGAATAAAATATCTACAAGTTTTCCCGCGCGATTGTTTTCAAAAATCGCTTTCGAATCGAATTCTCCAAAGCGAACAGCTCGAATGGAATGAAAAGAATGGAATAGAATGAAAAAGAAAAAGGGGAAAAATCGAATAGATGTCTTGAAATCCCAAAAGTCTTCTCATTCCTTTTATGTCTGGGCATCCAAAATGTGTCCACGCGTTCGAAAAAGGGAAGGGAAGGGGGGATTGAATGGGTAAAGCAACAACCCTCCCACCCTTTTAATAAGTCAAGCATAAAACCCCTTTATTTATTTTCTTTTTGCGAATCCAGTATCAAAATGAGTTCGTCGTTAACTGCAAAACGGTGCCCGAGGCTGGATGTCAGATTTAGGTGACATTTTGCTGGGGATAATTTTTCCCTTTAGGTATCTTTTTAGGGAAACTAAATTCTCTCTCTATGCATTTAGATGTCATTTCCATTAGAAGGAAACATTAAAAAAAAAAAAAAAAAGATAGATAGAAATAACATTTGACTAAAAATAACATCCCTAAAAAGGAATTAAAAGGAGAGTGAGAGAGAGAGAGAGAAAAAAAAAAGAGATAAAACTTAACCATAAAAAGAGATTTAAAAAGTTCCTGTAGCCTAGGGGAAGATTTTACATTAAATGAAATTATTAACAATGTTTTTTAGCTTATATTTGGGAAGCGGTTTCTGATGATATAGATTTGTGGTAGGTTTTGTTTGAGAAAGGAAATTCAAAGAAAGGAATTTAAGAAATTCAAATTCAAATATTTACTGATAGAAAAAAAAAGTTGATTTTAATTCCAAAGATTGTCAATTAAATGTTTCCGATGAATTTTTTTTAAACTGTACTATTGTGCCCAAAAAATAAAACCAATTTTTAATTTAAAATTCCTGGGCCTTATGTAATTTCAATTTTTTTTCTTTTTAGGTTGCTGGCACTGTCCTCGACATTTGTGTGAAATTCGACGACAAAATATTCATTTTTGAGTTAAGCTTGGGTTTGTGGGAGTGATTCCGGCGAATTTTAAAATGTCTGAATGAATTGAGCAAAGAACTTGCATTCAATTTTGTTTGCGGAAACGTATAGAATGTTGCAGAAGGCATTCGGTGAGCATTCCTATATCGGAAAGAAATGTCTCTTGCCGACCATTAATATCAACCAACGAAGCTTATGTCCAAAAAATTAAAGATTTGGAGCTTGCAAACCGTCGACTTACAATTAGAGACCTTGCTGATGATGTTGGAATTTTAAAACGATCGGTCAACTCCATTTCGGGCCTCAAACGCGTCAAATCTCGATTGGTACCGAAAACACTGAATGTGCCAGCTCACACTGCATTGATTCTTTGTGACTTTTTTGCCAAAAATGAAACCCATATCGTTCGTGAAGCACCGTGTTCACATCGTGCGACTTCAGGCTATTCCTTAAAGTCAAAAGACCACTCCGGGGACACCGTTTTGAGTCGATTGAAGAGATTCAACGTGAATCGGCGTGCGCTTTGGAGGCCATCTCTGCCGATGACGTTTTAACAAGTATTGAGGATTGGAAAAAAGTTGGCATAACTGCATTGTATCTGGAGAGGATTACTTTGAAAACAATGAAATAAAGTTGGAAGAATTAATAAAGAGTTTTTGAAAAAAATAATTGGTCTTACTTTTTGGACACAGTAGTATAAAGCGTAAATTAAGTTTATGTGGAATATTTTCTTCGGAAATCTTGGAAAAAATGTCATCAAATAAATGCATCGCTCTTATTAATATTGTACACGCAAGTTAGCAAAGCTAGAAAATAGCTCGATTTTATATTATATTCTGCAACAAAGTGACCGTCTGCAAAAAGAGTACGATGATGGATTGCAAAAGTCTGAAAATCGAATTGTTCGCGAGGAGTTTTCTGTTTTTCTTCCAAAAATAGACTCAAATGTGTGATAAATAACCCATCACAAGAGATATAACTTCCCACCATGCTACTCTATAGGACTCAAGTAATATATGAAGGGAGGGGTGGATCCACCATCATAGACATATCCATAACTTAATGGTTTCATGAGCCAAAAATTAAAACTACAAGCACTGGGGAAAAAACGCAATATAAAAAAGAATTAAAATTAATTTTCTTTTCATAGCTATGATTTTTATGAGATGTTTAAAGTATGCAAATGTGTCTTTCTTCTAGATCAGGGGTGGACAACCCACGGTTCGCCTTGAATATATTCCTAGCTCGTGAGGTTGATCACACCTTTATGAAATATATTTTTTTAATAATGGTCAAAGTAGTGAAAACCAATTATGTGTGCATCCCTATATTCTAAAATGAACTGTCAAAATGATGATAAAATATTAACTTTGATTTTAAATTAATATTCGTGAAGGTATAGGACAGATATTGCCTATTTTACTGATGAGTTTACAATTATGAGTTCGCAGACTAATTAAATTATATTCTACGGACTCATGATGCGGGCTCATCTTGGAACATTTAATATAACAGGTTTTATGTTTCACTTTAAATGACTTCAGTGACGCCGTGACCCTCCCTAGATATATACGAGATACTAGAAGTGTAAATAAAAGTTGTCAAGAAATTCCCACAAGAAGTAATGCTTTTACTAAAGGATGGAAGACTCTTTTTTGACAGCATTTTGAAAGATGGAACTTTAATTATAATCACCCTGTTTATATATATACAGATATATATATATATAAAGAAGAAGTAAACTTTTGAAAATCAGTTAACTCGAAAGTAAAAAAGAACAAAAATCAAAGTCGCTTATTACCATCGGGGGTGAGAACTTTTAATCTCAACTTTTCTCCTATAAAAACAAAAAAATTATTTACATATTAATTGCGATAAAAGTAAAGATAAGGTTTCCTCAATTCCAATTTATCTTAAGAAAATTCAATCGCAGATAAAAAGAGTCTTATCGAAGCGTATCTAAAGAACATTCTGGGCCCAGGATGCATTTTCCAACAACATAAAGTATCGATCGCCTGGTCAAAAAAAATAAAGCTTCTTCCTCCAACAACATGTAGTTGAATACTTTTAATCCATGTTATGAGAAAGATGGTTATTGTTGTGCCGGTATTTTGTCTTTAATTTGGTAAACAATATGGTGGCAGATGAATCGGTGGGCGACACCTCTTCGGGATGGTGGATCCATTGATCCAGTTTCTTCTGCACGTGCCGCCTTCATTGAATAATGATTCCTGGGCCACTGACAAGCAATTAGCGACCGACCGCCTGAAGGAAGAAGTCTTTGTCGACGACGGCCATTGTGTCTTCTTTTCCAGAAACGCCTTGCTCTCTTAAACACTCGCAGCGTTTTTTGCTCAAAAGTCTTGTTCCTAAACACAAAAAAAAAGTGTAAAAAGAAGAACTTTTATCTTGTCCTTTCACATTAACAAAGTCTGCTGTTTATTTTTTTATTTTTTTTTTTTTTTTTTTTTTTTTTTTTTTTTTTTTTTTTTTACAGTTGTGGAAATCTTGTTCACTTATTTTGTGATAAATATGTCTTCGCGCCATTGTTCTCCGGTGGGACGGCCCGCTTTAATCGGAGAACGAAGAATAAAATTAATGGAATTCACCACCACTGGGTGTAAAACAAAAAAAAAAACAAAAAAAAAAAAAGAAACGAAAATTATCATCATGAGAAAAAAAAAAAAAAAAATGGCGAAGGGATTGATGAAAAAAAAATGGCTAAAAAACACAATAATAAGGCGACCAGACGAAAATGAAACAAATAAGTAGTATTGTGCTTCAATGAAAACAAAATGGCGATATGATTGCATCGGGAAGATAAACAGAATTTTTTCCCGACTTAGTTTTCTTTTTTTTTTTTTTTTTTTTCACGGGATTTATTTGGGCAGGGAAGGAAAAGAAAATTTATCTGCAGATTTGATTTGTACTATCTGCCCACCAAAACTTTTTCTGGCGCTCCTTTTTTTTCCCCCGGCGTTGTGAAGCAATTTGTTTCCGGGCTCAATTTGTTTCTGACGCTTCCAAATGGAAGTAAGCCGCGGAAATAGGTTTTCATTGACCGTCGACTAATAGAAGCGTCGGCCGTAGGTGGATCTCCGGCGACTACTGCTCACGGGGTGAGAAATGTTTCTTCCACTGTTCGGCAACTTTTGTTTCCGGTTTTTCAATTTTCCAGACGAGTCACGGAGAGGGAGTCACTTCCTGTTTTCCACTGCTTCGAAAACGACTTTACTTCTTTCAACTTTTTCAACTTTTTTTTTCTAAAATCAAGTTTTAGGACGAATTAAACTCATTTGTGATGTCAGGCGTCGGTTGTGCATTAAGAGTTTGTAGACATATATGAAGTAGTCAAATGAATTATAGAAAGTGGACTTGCATATGAGTTATTGGGTTGGCAACTAAGTGATTGCGGATTTTGTCAGAAGATGGTGTTAGCACATTCTATTGTTTTGTCAATGTGTTCAAAGCGACACTCTTCCAACAGAAATCCCACCGCAAATAGACTCTACAAAAAATTATTCTCGTTAGTGAATCGTTACTGTAATAACCAGTGGGGATTAGAATTGAGTTTCGTATTGATGAAATTATTCTTAATATTTCTCTTATTCCATGCAAAGTTGCAAAACATTTATCGCACAATTTTTTCTAATCACTAAGACAAAACCAGCTTGTTTTCCAAACCAGAGGATCCTAATTCAAAAATCGACGAGAAAAATAGAACTGAAAGCTATCGTGTCTATATGGTGATAAGCACGATAAAACAGTAGGTCGGAATGCTCTTCGCGACAAGAAGGATGTGAATGTTCTATGTGGATGTTCTTTCAAAATTTTTGTGCCACAAAATCAGTGCTTTGTAATATATATCCCTAGCATTTCAGGCTGGGAAAGGTTTCATCTGCTGCAGAACGACAGTTTTTATGGCTAACGAGTCGGGTCCAAATATCTGGCGTTGTACAAAAACACCCTTTCCAGTCTCGTGTTCTACATTTCTGTACTTCATTGGATGCATTTATAATACAATCAATTCCTTTTCGTGAAGATTTAATTTTACAAGTTATCATTAATTTAATAAATCTAGTTCATCCTAACAAAGTAAATCTAGACCCTTGCCGAAAATCGAAAAACCTTTTGACGCAAACAGGTTTGCCCCACTGACATCTTTTATTATTCCCGAAGGCATAGAAAAGAAACCTCAAAGTGAAACCCCTGATTCTTGAAACTCAGATGATATTTTGGAATACAATGCGTGTGACATGTGTTTGCATTAGATTTTAATTCACTTATTACCTGATTTTATTTATTGCTGAATTTTATCTCACCTTGCAAATGATTTTTCAATATTTTATCATTTGCTTGCAGATTATCTAACATTTTCATTCGATCATTATGTCTTTTATGGATTTTTATCTGATCAGGCAATTGATATTTTAGTATTTTGCCAGTTTATATATTATTATTATTATTATCTTTTTACTTACCTACACTTCTGGTAATTGTTTCACTTTTATTCTGTTACAATATTAGAAAAGAGCACCTTTGTTTAGCGCGGCATAGCTAAATCTGGCTCTTGTGCCATAAAACCCAAACCAACCAATCATCCTAATAACTTGCAACGGCAACTTAAACAACCTGCATGCAATATTCGAGCGATAAAATACTGAGGTAAATTTTAAAAATAATCTATCGCTAATTTATTGAAGTGGAAGAATTATTAAACGATAGGAACACAATCGCATTGACTCTTCATCATAAAATCTAAAACAGGGTTGATTTTTTTTTCTTTTTGAATTCCCTGCCAGCACTTAAAACTTCTCCTCCCCTTTTTAAACCAAAAAGGTCTCCTTCCCCGTACTGTAACCGTCACTATGTAAACGTCGAACTTCTCCTCGGCTGAAAATTCTCCTCCAGATAAACCGAGGCAAATTCATTACGGTTTTTGAAAACTTTTGAGCCGAAGTTTGTCATCGCGCGAAATCTTTCTTCGCGTAAAGTGCAAAACACTTGGGGCGCTAATCTTATCTACCTCGCGGGCGGAGATTGCCGATAATGAATAATTAAGCAACAAGCGCCCCGTAATCGAAGATTCTAAAAGAGCCTTCTTCCCTTTATCGCTTTTCGAAGGGGTTCAGGGATCTTCGGGGAACGCTTTCGAAGGAGGACAGAAACGCCTCTTCCATTCCGAGATGCGATTATGACTCTCTCATTTGTTTGAACGCTTTTTAACTGCATGTTTAGTTAACTGTTGAACTGTACTATCAATAATTTATGGCAAGAAGGAGGGGGGTTACTAATTCAGAAACTATTACAAACATGGGACGGAGAGTATGTTTACTAGGCTGTCCATGAATTAGTTGTTATTGTTTTATATATCCAATGCCAGACATTTGACTGTTAGAACGTTAACCTTTTTCTCGGGACTGGTGGCCGAGTGGCTGGCGCACTGGCGCTCGGTATCACAGGTTTCGAGTTCGAGTACCAGCGAGGCCATGGATATGATTGTAGTGGTTCGGAATCCATTTTAAACCGTAGGTCCCGGTCCAATAGGATCTTACAGCGTTGCGGGGGTAGTGTTACTCCGCGTCCGCAGCTTATCTTCAAGGTACACGCGCCCCCTGGGTAGTGCTGAATGAGTAACAGCGGTGCAGCCCTTGTTTTTGGCATAAAAGACAATTGTGTAAGTATCTATCAGTTGCATTAAAAAAAAACATCTCACTCTGTAGCTTCTATCAGCTTAAACATGGGTGGTTCTCATGCATACCAAGAACAGTCTACCGGTGGGAGGATTTTTAAGTATAATGTTCATGTTAAGTATAATGTAATATCCATAATGTCCATGTCGTACAGGAAAAAAACTCAGACAAACTCCACTAGGCAGCCTGACTAATGATGCGAGATGCCTACCACACATTGTGACAATCGCCATTGAGATGCTTCGTTCTTGAAAGCCGTGACTGCATCAGGCGCAACCAACAGAACTTCTAACATATTTAACATAGATAAGATCGATTGCCCGATTCCAAGCAGAAGAATAAAATACGTATTTAGCGTCCGAAACCACTGGTGGCGTCCTTTTCAGTCATTGCTTATAGAAACGAGGGGACTAAATAAAAATGTCGATAACTGTTGTTGAGGTTACTTATCCCACTTGGCAGTCATCTAGACCAAGCCCATGAACCCTTATGGTCTCATGGTTGAACGGAAAGGGAGACAGCTTCTGTTGTATTGGAGCATCCGTAGGTAGAAGTTACACTTGGTTCCGTGACACTCTTACTGTCACATGAGATTGGGACCTACTGCTTAAAGTGGATTCCGAAAAACAACAAACATCCATGGCACCGCCGGAACTATAATCCGAAATCTGTGGCACAGAGTGCTAGACACTCGGCCATTCATTCTCCATAGTGATAACTAATTATGATGATCAAAGTCGAAATGATTTGTTTGGAAAAAATTCCATCGCAGCAAAAATACAGAATTTCAATGTAAAGTTTTGAATGCATGGTCCTTTGAAGTGGAATCCTTCCTTGTCAATATAAGTATATGATTTCAAATGTGTTACCGTTGTATACACATCTTTGTAGTGTGTTGGGCTCGTTTTTGTGCTCTTGTAATTTAAGTGGTGTGTTTTGCTAAATGAGTGTTCTTGTGACCTGACCACACCCAGTTCCAGCTACACCAACCAACAAGACAACGACATCTATTACATTCTGTCCTCTTCAGGAATCGTTCGTGATGTGATCTGAAAAATAAGTTCCTTTCACTTACAAAAGCGTTAATCTTACAATATGGAAATTGTAAGTTAAATGAAATGCAATAATTGTTGAAAAACAAATTTCAGTACAACAAGAAATGCGATTTCAAAGTACCTCAATACGTAAGAAATAGATTTAAAAAGTTCATAAAAACAGACCCATTTTCCTTTTTGTGAAGGAATCACAAAAATTGTTGCAATACAACAATGGTAATAAAAATTATATTCTCATTTTTCTAGGGATTACTGAAGCTGATTTAGTGTGTAGTAAAATTTTTATCGTATCCTGTGTAAAGCTGAAGTGTTATAAATACTGCTTGATACATGGAGAATGAAGACGAATCAAGTGCAGAGCACAATAAATATTTTTGTTTATTTTCCTACCATGAAATTTTCAGTAGTAGTTTTTAAACTTCCAAATTTCTTGTTTAGTTGCATCAACAATTACTTTTTTTTCAATTAACTCCATTAAAATTTGGGACAAACTTTTTCTCCTAACAATTTTAAAGTCGACATTCGACAACAGCTTCAATCGAAACTTGTTTTCAACAATGAATAATCCATAAACAAAACTATTAATAAATAAAAACATATTTTTTTTTAAATTTTGTCATTGCTTTTACGCCTTTTTTCTGAAGTCATGTCTAGTAAGGAACTACTTTTAGAATTCTCCAATATCAGACGTTGGATCAATAGAGGACATCTAAAAAATATTAACACGAAATAAGGCGATTTATTTTAAGTAAAAATCGTAAACATAATTTTTCTTTCGGTAAGGAAATATTTTATTAAAAATCTAATTATTCGTGCAGATTATAATCTGTTGAAAAATTATCCACCGCCATTTTATTAAATCATGATTTTTGTTCCCTTTTCGCCATTTTTTTAGCCAGCTTCCTTTTGCTTAAGATCTCATTTCCCAGGAGTCTAATGACGAAATCTGAGGCGTTATCTTTGATGTTTCGTTTATTTTGCTCAATCTAAGTAGCTTTTTTTCTGCTTTTTGGGTTCTTTAAAGGATTTTAGCAGCACCTTCGCAAAAAGAATTCATTTCGGAGATTCATGTATCCTGTTTCATGACCACACATTTCAACAATTAACATGTCTGAGGAAAATTCAGAATATATTTTTTTTTAATGGTAATATAACATGATAAAAACAAATCGTTTTTTTTATATTATTATGGTGAAGATAATATAAAAAATTACAAGTTATATCATAATATAATTTTAATGAGGCTAATCTTTAGATACCTAAAATAGGAACCTAGTAAAAATCTTCCAGATTTTTCTCATATGACATCTAAATACGAGATCTCTGTCTCTGAAACTCTTGAAGTTATTACTTTCTTTCCTTTTTTCACCATTACAACTTTTCCTGGTGTACCATAGGGAGTTTAAAATATATCCTACTTATACTAAGATTTCCGAATTTAAATATTTATTTTTAAGAATTCGCACTTTTAATAATTTGCAGAATTTCACTGTAGGAAATTACAACAGTTTGAATAGAATATATTATTTTAATGGAATTAAATTTTTGCTAATGTACATAAAAAAATAAAGCTCTAAATGTTGATTTTTAATTGACTTGACATGAATATATTTTCTATTTTCTACAATAATCCTTTGTCAGATCATATCTAAAACGAGTTGTCGAATTAATACAAGTAGTTATTTTGTGTTTCCATATAAGTTTAAAAATAAATTCATATTTTTTAACAGCATCTACCGTTGGTAATCTTAATTAAATTTCTAGAGTTGAAATATTTTTTTAGCAATGCAAAGTTAAAGAGTAAAAAAAATCTCAAAAAAGTTTTTGCTGTTGCTAAAAATAATCTAAGAAGGCATTGCTGTAATTAATAATTTTCAGATACAGTTCATTTTCTAATTGAATATCTTTATTTTCTTTTTTCTGAATCATGAAATATATTTTCTTTCCTTCTTAACTACAAACAATTTTTCAATTTTTCTGCCATTTCAAATAAATATAAAACAAAAAATAAATTTTTAAAAGGACCTTACCCAAATCATGATAAGAATATTTTTTATTCTACCTGATATAATCAAATAAATTTACTTTTTGAAGATTAAACAGAAAAAAATTCTGAATAATTTAATAAAAGCCATCATTAAAACTATTCTAAAACTATTATTTTACTATTAGTTAATTATAAATTTAAATGCTAGTTCATTTCATGATACTGATATAAAATTTAATTTCCTTATCTGCATATTTGGTAATTATTTTTTTCTATAAAAAATAACTTAATTAATTATAATTGTTATGTTATTTAATAATACTTCCCTTGTTAAAGATTTAAAAAAAATGGAAGTAACTTGAGATAAATAACTGAGATATTTCATACTTTCTAATTATAAATTATCAAACTACTTTAATCCAACAAAAAATTAAAGAACTCATATTTTAATTATAATATTTTTGATGTAACTATTTTTAATATATTCTGTTGCTTTTGTTACCGTTCATTTTAGGAAAAATTAACTTTTGTTTACCTTTCATTATGAAATTTTAAAGGAAAGTTAATCTTCATTTCTTGAAACAAAATATTTTGGCTATGTAACGAAGAAAATAAGTATTAAAAATAGTATTTCTGTCATCAACTTTGGTTTTAGTACACAAATAGCTCTTTTTTTTATTTCTGAATGAACAACAACATTCTTTCCAGTAGTTCAAAAGTATACAAAACAAATAAAAGTCAATACGAAATTGTCTAAATTTTCTTAAAAATGTTGAATAAACAAAAAATGAATATAAAAAATGTCAGAAAAGAAAAATAACAATCAATTAACAGCAACTCTTATTTTATAAAATCTAAAGAAGTTGCTGTTTTACCATATCAAAAAATAATAATTCTGTTATTATTTTCCAGAATTTAATTTTTTTTTTATTTCTATACATGTGCAATTTTTTTTTAATATTTTTTCTCAAATAAATAATTAAAGGTTAATTAACTTTCAGAAAATAAGTAATTAAAATCAAGGCTATAAAAATGACTTGCCTATAATTATGTGATTTTAAATATTATTATAGATCTAAATAAACCAATTAATTGTCAGAAAACAAAAAAAAATTTCCTTCAAAGTTCGATTTAGAGGTTATTATAAGAATTCAAAGAACACTATTAACGTAACTATTACTCTTTAATAAGTTAATCAAACTTATTAGTAATTAATTTTTCTAACTATATATACTTTTAATGATAATAATAATTTTTTATTGCTTTTTAGAAAATCTCTGATTGTTTACAAAACAAAAAGTACTCATTATAAATTTCCCGCATCTATTAAAAAAACAAAATAAAGGCATTGAATACATGGTGTATTGGTCTAATTACTATAAATACAAACACTGTGTATGCGTTTTAATTAATTGCACAATAAACTCTATTATCAAGCATTTCTTTTTCAAATAACTTTCCCTTTGATCCCTTATCGTTCGATCGTTTTTTCGAATTGATTTTATTTTGACTTTTTGTGCTTTTTAAAATAGATAATATTTTGACCTTCAAGTTTTTTTTTCTTTTTCAAATGCCTTTCCCTTTGATGTGATGTTTTTTTTTTCAAACAGTTTTCATTTTGACCTGTGATGGGTTTTTTTCAAATGTCTTTCCCGTTGATCTGAGGTAGTTTTTTTTCGAATGTCTTTAATTTTGACCTGGTGTGTTTTTCAAAATAGATTACATTGTGACCTGAGATTGTTTTTTTTTTCAAATGCCTTTACCTTTGATCTTAGGTAGTTATCTTCGAACGGTTTTCATTTTGGCATGTGATTGGTTTTTTTTTTCAAATGTCTTTCCCTTTGACCTCTTATTGTTTGATCTTTTTTTCGAAAGGCTTTTATTTTGACCTGTTGTGTTTTTCAAAATAGATTACAATTTGACCTGAGATTGCTTTTTTTTCAAATGCCTTTCCCTTTGATCTGAGGTATTTTTTTTTTTTTTTTTCAAACGGTTTTCATTTTGACCTGTGATTGTTGTTTTTTTTCAAATGTCTTTCATTTTTGTCCTCTTACTGATTGATCCTTTTTTCGATTGGCTTTTATTTTGATTATTTTGATTTTAACCTAAGGTTTTTTATTTTTTTCTCAAATGTCCTTATCGTTTGATCGTTTTTTCAAATAGCTTTTTGACCTGCGTTTTTCAAAATAGAATTTTTAGCATCTCATTTGTCCTGAGATTGTCATTTTTTTCAATGCCTTTCCCTTTGAATGTCTATCGTTTGATTGTTTTTTTTCGAATGGCTTTTAATATGATCTTATACGTTTTTCAAAATAGATTCCATTTTGACACGAGTTTTTTTTTTTTTCAAATGTCTTTCCCTTTGATTTCTTATCATTTGATCATTTCCAAACGCTTTTTATTTTGACTAGAGATTATTTGCAAAACTGCTTTCATTTTGACTGAGCTATTTTTTTCAAATGGATTTCCTTTTGATCTGATGTTGTTTTCCCAAATAGATTTCTTTTTTACTTTAGCTCCCTTTTCTTACCTCATATTTTAAAAGTGGCTTCATTTTGATAACTTTTCAAAATGCCTTGTATTTTCACCTGAGATTTTGTGTTTGCACGATGAATGTGAGCACTGACATTCGTATGCGTTTTTATGGATATACGCACTTGTACTCATATGTGTAGCAGACACAGTATGATTCAGTTACGCATGATGATTGTCATGCCTGAAACCACATAGTTTAACTTTGAAATAGATGGAACACATTCAGTGTGACATTGGAGGGGCTTATCCTCCTCAAGCCTGAAAAACTTCCAGCTTAGGCATTTCTCATTCCCGTTACCCATGCGTATACGACAAACTTCTACTTAATGGATTTCAAACGGAATTTTCTTAATTCAGAAACCCAAGTGTCTGTCCACAAAGCAGCTACATCACTTACTCCATTGTCGATCGCTAAGTTTTTCTGACCATAACCTTTACTATAAATATTTATCATTGCTTTTAAAAATGTCTCGTAATCAGTATATCCTAATATATACTCGCATATATACATATTTACTCGCCATAACTTTACGCTCCCCAAAAACCAAAACATGCTTTAATTATGATGTATCTGTCTGGGTAGCTTAAATAAAGCCGCGCGTTTTCGCTAATTGAAGAAGAAACTCGATTCATCCGATATAATCAAATCCGATATCATTCCTGATATAATCAAATAAATTTACTTTTTGAAGATTAAACAGATAAAAAATATGAATAATTTACTAAAAGCCCTCACTAAAACTATTCTAAAACTATTATTTTACTATTAGTTAATTATAAATTTAAATGCTAGTTCATTTCATGATACTGATATAAAATTTAATTTCCTTATCTGCATATTTGGTAATTATTTTTTTCTATAAAAAATAACTTAATTAATTATAATTGTTATGTTATTTACTAATACTTGTCTTGTTAAAGATTTTTAAAAAAATGGGAATAACTTGAGATAAATAACTAAGATATTTCAAACTTTCTAATTATAAATTATCAAACAACTTTAATCCTACAAAAAATTAAAGAACTCATATTTTAATTATAATATTTTTTATGTAACTATTTTTAATATAGCCTGATGCTTCTGTTTACCGTTCATTTTAGTAAAAATTAACTTTTGTTTACCTTTCATCATGAAATTTTAAAGGAAAGTTAATCTTCATTTTTTGAAGCAAAATATTTTGGCTATGTAACGAAGAAAATAAGTATTAAAAATAGTATTTCAGTCATCAACTTCGGTTTTCTTTTCCGTTTTAGTAAACAAATAGCTCTTTTTTTATTTGTAAATGAACAACGACATTTTTTTCAGTAGTTCAAAAGTATACAAAACAAATAAAAGTCAATACGAAATTGTCTAAATTCTCTTAAAATTGTTGAATGAACAGAAAATGCATATAAAAAATGTCAGAAAGAAAACTAATAATCAATTAACTGCAGCTCTTATTTTATAAAATTTAAAGAAGTTACTGTTTTATCATATCACAAAATAATAATTCTGTTATTATTTTCTAGGATTTATTTATTTTTTTTTTATTTCTATAGATATGCAACTTTTTTTTTACTTTTGCACAAATAAATAATTAAAGATTAAATAACTTTCAATAAATAAGTAATTAAAATCAAGGCTATAAAAATGGCTTGCCTATAATTAGTGATTTCTAATCTAGATCTAAATAAACAAATTAATTGTCAGAAAACGAAAAAAAATATTCCATGGAAGTTCGATTTAGAGGTTATTATCAGAATTCTAAGAACACTATTAACGTAACTATTACTTTTTGATAAGTTTAACAAACTTATTAGTAGTTAATTTTTCTAACTATATATACTTTTAATGATAATAATAATTTTTATTGCTTTTTAAAAAATCTCTGATAGTTTACAAAACAAAAAGCACTCATTATAAATTTCCCGCATCTATTAAAAAAACAAAATAAAGGCATTGAATATATGGTGTATTGGTCTAATAACTATAAATACAAACACTGTGTATGCGTTTTAATTAATTGCACAATAAACTCTATTATCAAGCTTTTCTTTTTCAAATAACTTTCCCTTTGATCCCTTATCGTTTAATCGTTTTTTCGAATTGAATTTATTTTGACTTTTTGTGCCTTTTAAGATAGATAATATTTTGACCTTCAAGTTTTTTTTTTCTTTTTCAAATGCCTTTCTCTTTGATGTGATGTTTTTTTTTCAAACAGTTTTCATTTTGACCTGTGATGGGTTTTTTTTCAAATGTCTTTCCCGTTGATCTGAGGTAGTTTTTTTTCGAATGTCTTTAATTTTGACCTGGTGTGTTTTTCAAAATAGATTACATTGTGACCTGAGATTGTTTTTTTTTTTTTTTTTTCAAATACCTTTACCTTTGATCTTAGGTAGTTATCTTCGAACGGTTTTCATTTTGGCATGTGATTGTTTTTTTTTTTCAAATGTCTTTCCCTTTGACCTCTTATTGTTTGATCTTTTTTTCGAAAGGCTTTTATTTTGACCTGTTGTGTTTTTCAAAATAGATTACAATTTGACCTGAGATTGTTTTTTTTTTAAAATGCCTTTCTCTTTGATCTGAGGTATTTTTTTTTTCAAACGGTTTTCATTTTGACCTGTGATTGTTGTTTTTTTTTCAAATGTCTTTCCCTTTGTCCTCTTACTGATTGATCTTTTTTTCGATTGGCTTTTATTTTTATTATTTTGATTTTAACCTAAGGTGTTTTTTTTTTATCAAATGCCCTTATCGTTTGATCGTTTTTTCGAATGGCTTTTATTTTGACCTGATGCGTTTTTCAAAATAGAATTTTTCGCATTTCCTTTTGACCTGAGATTGTCATTTTTTTCAATGCTTTTCAATTTCACCGTGTATCGTTTGACTGTTTTTTCGAATGGCTTTGAATATGACCTTATAAGTTTTTTTAAAAAGATTCTATTTTGACCGGAGTTTTTTTTTTTTTTTTTTTCAAATTTTTGACAAATGATCTGAGATAGTTTCTTTCAAACGCTTCTTATTTTGACTAGAGATTATTTGCAAAACTGCTTTCATTTTGACTGAGCTATTTTTTCAAAATGATTTCATTTTGATCTGATGTTGTTTTTCCAAATAGATTTCTTTTTTACTTTAGCTCACTTTTTTTTACCTAATATTTTTCAAGTGGCTTTATTTTGATAAGTTTTCAAAATGCCTTGCAATTTGAGCTGAGATTTTTTGTTTGCACGATGAATGTGAGCACTGATATTCGTATGCGTTTTTATGCATATAAGCACGTGGATGCATATGGTAACTGGCAACTGGCGTACCGTTTACGAAGTACCAACAGGGGGAAATACCCCTTAAACATCCTCATCTTAATTAATATATGTGTTTGAAATTCTAATAGGCTGCCTTAACGATAGTAAATAAATAAAAGATAAAGTTTCTAAAAATTCAAAAATAATATTGATAAAAAATTAAAATACAAAATAAAAGAAGTTAAAAGTTAAGTTTTAAATTCGGTACAATAAGGGACCAGTTGTAGATGCCATAGTACTATTGAAAACGTAAACATACATGAATACAGTGCAGTGAAAGGATTATGCTGAACGGTGGGGGTCTGCCAATGAATGATCTGGACGCATATGTGTAGCAGAGACAGTATGATTCAGTAACAGAGGATGATTGTCATGTTTGAAACCACATCGTTTCACTTTGAATTAGATGGAACACATTCAGTGTGGCATTAGAGGTGCTTATCCTCCTCAAGCCGGAAAACATTCCGGCTTAGGCATTATCATTCCCATGTTATGTTGTTACTTGGTAGATATCTAATCTGGACGAAGCCTACGAACCAGTATAGACTCATGGTAGAAGGGAAGGGGGGTAGCTTCTGTTGTGATGTAGCACCCATAAGTAGAAGTCTTACTTGGCTCCGTGACGCTCTTACAGTCATATGAGACCAGGACCTACGAGTTAAAGTGAATTCGGAACCCCTACAAACACCCATGGCCCCGCCGGGACTCGAATCCAAAACCTGCTGAATTTTCTTAATTCAGAAATCCAAGTGTCTGTCCACAAAGCAGCTACATAACTTACTCCATTGTCGATCGCTAAGTTTTTCTGACCACAACCCTAACTATAAATATTTTTCATTGCTTTTAAAA
>BPLQ01008702.1:0-66479 GCA_021605075.1 Caerostris darwini
TAGATATGGTTTTTTAAAGATTGTTGAAATTTTTTGGTATTATAGATTGTATCTGTTTTTCAGTTTGAAATCAAAAAAAACTCATTCTAGATTAATTTGATAAAAATTTATCTGTGTAAGAAAATTCGATTTTGCAATTCTTAACTTTAAATATTTAAATTACTAAGTAGAAATATGAGAAAATTCGTTCTTACTCTGATTTAAAATTCATCAAAAGAACTGAATGCCGATTTTTATAACTTGATTCGGTTCCCTATTAATTTCTTCTTCCTTGACTTGTTTTCTGCCTTTATAACAACTAATTCATGCAGAACTATGAATATGACACTGATACACCAGCATTCGTCAAAGGTTTCAACACACCTGGATTTCTGATAGATTTATGTTAATCATCCATCAAATCTTTATGCATGTTATGATTAGCAATTTCCATGTTGCAGGGAAACCCAAACTTTTATTGGTTAATCTTTAATAACAAGACGCTTTCACCGTTCAGAAGTGGTCTCCCGACGAACGCAGTATTAAGAGCGCAGATGGCATAGTTCCAATACCTCCGCCACCTCGGTGGTTGACTGAGGTGCCTCGACGGTACTGCAAGTAGGCTAAGGATGACCCGGATCCATGCACTTGGTGGCTGAACGTGACGGCCTTGTTCTAAGATAAACAATTAAAACAAGGGGTTCATTCAGGGTGGAAAACAAATAGAAAATATGTAAAATATTGTAGACTTGAAGCAAGTAATTCGAAATGTTCAAGAAGACATCGACGACATCATTATTATCACGAAAAAAAAAAAACAAGAATTGTGGATTCCATTGATCATCGCATTAATTTAATGCCAGAACATAAAAGAGAATGCGAATTAAAAAAAAGAAAATAAATGAAACACTGCGAATTGAAGAGTTAATAAATAATAATTTAATTTAAAATGTCAAATTACTCATATTTTAAATTCCCGATCTGAATTCTGAACAAATTGTGTTAGGGTTAAATAACATAAACAATGTTTAGATTTGCTTTTAGATTTATTACTTTTACTTACTAACACTAATTTTCGTTTTGTTTTTATCTGTTTCAATGCCCAACGAGGATTCTGCTTCTCTAAAGGCTCCTGTACACCGAGGCGCGATGCGTCAAGCGGCAGAGGAAAAAATTTTTTCGACCCGTTCACACCGAAGCGTCAGAAATCGCTTTACGCTTAGTGAAGTTCCAGTTATTTCTACTAGATGGCAGTTTGGATTGCTTACTTTCGTATCACTTCTTATTTGGCTCTTTTACTATTCGAGATTCGAACAGTCTAACCGAGATTGCAAATTATTAAAATGGATCTAATCTATAATGGATTAATTTCACTTACATAAATAAAAAAATTTTATTTATTAATTTACATTTTTCCTTTTTATGTTACCTTGCTATTTTTTTGTTGTTGTTGAATTCATTGTTTATTGCTTTTAAATATATATAATCTAATTTCGTTATTAGATGTTAACTTTATATAAGAATCAAATAAAAATATCAATTTATACCAAACTTTTTGTTAAAATTATTTTTTTTAAGTATGAAACACGTTTTTTTTAAAAAAATATAAGTATGGTTCATACCTTCTTCAATCTGATTTTCCCCTCCCCTTTGTATTCCATTTGTGCCATGGCATTTGTAAAACAGAAATGAATGTATTATTTTTAAAATAACCTTTAAATAAAATTATATAGATTACAAATATTTGCTAGACAATTTATGTAATAAATCTAAAATGCATAAAATATTTTATCCTCTGGTAAGTTTTGAAATGTTAAGATTGATAAGATAATTTAAATGAATATAATAGGATTAATATTTTAATTAAATTTATAAGATAAAAAAGGAAATATTCATTTCTTATCAAAGAACTAAATTTGATTTCCTTTCATAAAAGAAAATTTTAGTTTAAATCTGTGAAAATAATTTAAATATTTAATAAGAATATTTTTTTTTTAAAAATTGAGACAATAGGATAATATATCTTTGGTTTAATTTTTATTTATATTATAAAATAAAAAAAATGATAACAATAATAATAATAATGAAATAAACGAACCGTGTTAACCAGAAAAAGGATATGGAATTAAATTAAGACAATAGTACTAATACAGATTTACAGAAAATTGTTTAATTGAAAAACAAAATTGATATTTTTAGAGGTCTGATGGCAACGAACTAACAAACTACCTAAAACTACTACCTACTATTTTCAAAAATAATGTATACATACTTTAAAACCAATAAACAACACTAATGCATTTATATAAAAAGTATAAACCTAAATTAAAAAAATTTCTTTCGAAGTTTGAAGATCGATCATAAGCCATACGATGAATTAAGAGTTGGTCTGAAAAGTTCGTAGGCTGACACAGAGATGGCGCTACTAGTATTAAATCCATATAATTTTTAGTTAGCCCTGACCTTCAAAAGACACGTGTATAAATTTGAAGCTGTTGCACTATTAGTATGCGAGTTATAGCATTTTTAGTGAAGTTATAGCATTTTTAGTGTTCATCACGTGCAGTCCACTTGGATGACTGTCGATCGGACTCCGGTGTGAAATGATGGAGCCATGTTTCACCCATTGTCATATATCAACGCAAAAATTCAGATTTATTACGATTAAACAGCTCCAAACACTGCTTAGAATCATCCATTCGTTGTTGTTTTTGGTCGATGCACCCACTTGGAATAGAGCTTTCACATATCCAAATATTCATTCACGATATGTCCAACGCGTTCTTTTGATATCTTTAGGGTCTCAGCTATCTCAATCCACTTCACTTTACGGTTATCAGAAATTATTTTGTGGACTTTTTTTGATGTTTTCGTCGGTAACAGCCTCTTTGGAGCGTCCACTGCGTGCATCGTCCTCGGTGCTCATTTCGCCTGGTTTAAATTTAGCAAACCCCTTCTCTACGGTCGATTTTCGTGGTGCAAAGTCCGAATAATGTTTATCACGCCAAGCCTTGGCTTCACTAGTATTTTTTTTCGCCAAAAAGCAATGCTTTATTAACACTCGAAATTCTTTTTTATCCATTTTTTTCAAACTAACCAAAGTTGCTTCACTAAAAATCATATGGATTTAATACTAGTAGCACCATCTATGTGTCAGCCTACGAACGTTTCAGCCCAACTGTTATTATTTCCTGTTGTATTTGATTTTGCTACTTATTTATTTTATAGATTCAAGCAAACATAATATACACTGAAGTGACAAAAGTCATGGGATACCTCTTAATATCGTGTCGGCCCTCCTTTCGCCCGGCGAAGTGCAGCAACTCGACGTGGCATGGACTCAACAAGTCGTTGGAAGTCTTCTGCAGGAATATTGAGCCATGCTGTCTCGATAGACGTCCATAATTGTGAAAGCGTTGATGGTGCAGGATTTTGGGCACGAACAGACCTCTCGATGATGTCCCATAAATGCTCGATGGGATTCATGTCGGGCGATCTAGGTGGCCAGATCATTCGTTGGAATTGTCCAGAATGTTCTTCAAACCAATCGCGAACAGTTGTGGCCCGGTGACATGGCGCATTGTCATCCATAAAAATCCCATCGTTGTTTGGGTACATGAAGTCCATGAATGGCTGCAAGTGATCTCAAGTAGCTGAACATAAGCATTTCCAGTCAATGTTCGGTCAGTCGCACCAGAGGACCAAGTCCATGCCATGAAAAACAGCCCACACCATTACGGAGCCACCACCAGCTTGAACAGTGCCTTGCTGACAGTTTGGGTCCATGGCTTCGTGGGGTCTGCGCCACACTCGAACCCTACCATCAGCTCTTACCAACTGAAATCGTGACTCATCAGACCAGGCCACGGTTTTCCATTCATCTAGGGACCAACCGATATGCTCACGTGCCCCGAGAGTCGCTGCAAAGCGATATCGTTCTGTCAGTAAAGGCACTCGAGTCGGTCATCTGCTGGAATAGCCCAAGGAAGCCAAATTTCTCCGCACAGTTCTAACAGTCAAGTCCCTTGTACGTCCCACATTGATTTCTGCGGTTATTTGACGCAATGTTGCTTATCTGTTAAAATTTACGACTCTTTACAGACGTCGCCGGTCTCGATCGTTAAGTGCAGGCGGTCGACCACTGCGCTGTCCATGGTGGGATGTTATGCCTGAAATTTCATACTCTCGGCACACTTTTGACACATGAGATCTGGAAGAAATGTCAATTTCTCTAACGATTTCGAAAATGGCATGACCCATGCGTCTAGCTCCAACTAACATTCCGCGTTCAAAGTCTGTTAATTCCCGTCGTGCGGTCATCATCACGTCAAAACCTCTTCACATGAATAACTTGAACAGAAATGAAAGCTCTGCGCATTTATACCTGTTCTACGCGATGCTACTGCCATCTGAAAAGTTGCATATTGCTATCCCATGACTTTTGTCACTTCAGTGTATTTGGGGGGTTATGTTTGTTTATTTATTTTCTGTTCTTTAGTTCAAGCGATTTTGCCATGGCAGGCAGTTGCCTATCTTACCTACCACCTAGAGTCTGCCTTGATGTCATCAAAATATACCAAATTACCTATTGCTGAGGCTGACATGCATCCTCTCAACTCAACTCTTTGCTTTAGTTATGTGTCCATCAGAACCAAAAATGTTAAATTTGCTTTCATCTGCAAGTAAGGCATGATTCCAATATATTTCGAGATTATTTATCATTCAGTTCACAAAGGTAAGCCTAAACTTCTATTTTACACACTTAAAAAAAATTTTCAGCTACCAGAACGTTATGTAATTTTACTGATATGTAAAGTTTAATGTAAAATTGAAGAAGAAACAATTTAAAAGAAGAAACTTTTACAGAATTCAAACGTGGATTTTTCACAAATTTTCCAGCTGCGACTAAATAATTCTCGGATCACATTTTGCTGGACGACCTTTCTTTACTCTGTTTTCGATTCGATTTTCTTATTAATAATTAATAATATATATATATATATATTATATTTCTATCTGGATTATGCAAAAACAAATAAAAGAATTATAGTTATCCTATACATTTAAAGTTAAATTTTAACCTTAAATAAAAGTATAACTTTAGTTAGAACAATTACAAATAAAATAAGATTTAAAGCTAATTTGATTTAAATCGTTTGAAAATCTTCTGCTGTCCTTTATTTTATTGTAAAATAATTTATAAATGCTTGAGTTAATGAAATCCTTAATTGGTTTTTATTCATTTTAGAAATGTTCTTGGTGAAATTTTTAATACTTGCATCTTTTTAATATCTTTGTTCATTTCTAATATTGCGTTAATTTATAAGCCTAAATTTAATTTTTTCCATTTAGAATTTTGCCATAACAGAATACATAAAATATTCGTGCATTTTTAATAACGTAAACCTTTTGATATGGCTGTGAACGTTTATAACATCAAAATTGCTGTTTTATTTTATTTTTTTTTAATTTGATAATGTTATTTGTGATGACATTTTGTTTCTTGGATATTTTATTTTAGATTAAAATTTATATATCGCCTTAAAAGATGTAGTAAAAAGTTATGTAATGGGTGATTGTAATTAAAGTCCCACTTTCAAAATGCTGTAAAAAAAGAATCACTCATCGCAATGAGTTCAAATTTGAACTGAAGATACTTGAAAAAGGGAGGGACGGTATGGCATGAAAAAAAGTTCCACCGAATTTTCCCATCCAATTTGGCATGACCTTACAGTGGTGGATGGGCTTTCCACTACCAGTGTCACAACTGTTGAATGACTTGGAAGTCATTTTTTCCGTCAAAAAACTTAAACAATCAAGCACATTGAACACTACAGTTGGTTTAATGTGCAACTCATGTCAAATACGTTGTCATTTTGATTCAAAATATCACTGGCAGCGAATTCACGTTCTTTATGCCGCTTACAGCGCTATCCATTAATACACTTTGTAACTGTTTTTGATGCCGTACCATTTCCCCCTTCTTCAAGTATCTTCAGTTCAAAGTTGAACTTTAACTATAATCATCCTGTATTATAACGTCGAGAATATTTTCCTGGTAGCTTTCTCTAAATTTCTTTTACCCTCTACCATTGCAGATTTTCTTAATTAATAATAACCAATAAATAAATAAATGGATGAATTCAATGAAACAGGGCAACACCAGATCACATCGCTTACTATTTGATAAAATTCTATTTAAAGAAAGCATTTCTTTACCAAAATCATACATTTTTTTCAACGACATAAATGAAAATTTATTTAAAAGATTCTTGTAGTTCTACTAGTGTAAAATTAAATTTTTATACGTTGGATATTAATGTCATTATTTTTTCCATCTTAATTTCTGATTTGGTATTTTAAAAGGATAATACAAAGTTAATACATGACAACCTTTTTTCAAAGAAACAATTTTTAATAAACTTTACAAGGTCCGTAAGAAATTGTAGCTTTCACTCTCGTTTTTTTTTCTATGAAAAAATCGAAAGCTTTGCTTTAAATCAGAATTTCAATTTATGCATGCACTGAATGTGATGACATATTTATCATATGACTTTATTTTTTTTTTGTATTTCTGATAGCATATTATGGGGAATACAAAGATGAATTGCTGCAATTTACTCGATGAACGTTTGTTTTGAATATATTTATCTGTGAATGCGCATAATTAAAGTATTATGCCATTTTAACTACAACACTAATAATAGAGAGTTTTTGCATACCGTACGTTAGTTACCGTAGGACGTCCGTTAGCTTTTTCTCCCCAGCGCGCATGCTCAGTTTTCTATGAGCATGCGCGCTAGGGAGAAAAACTAACGGACGTCCTATGGTAACTAACGTACGGTATGCAAAAACTCTCTAATGTTTTTAAAACATTAAGTAGTATTCTCTAATTTATTCTGAAATAAAAAAATGTCGTTTAAATAGTATTTTTCGTAACTTTAAATGTTTTTCCGTCATTTACTTAATTATTGTAAACGCGATCAATTCTTATAAAAAAAATTAATTACCTTGAAAATAATGAAAATAAAATAATAATAAAACTATAAACTAATCATTTTCTCTCATTTACTTAATTATAGTAAATGTAATTAACTTTTATAAAAAAAATGATTGTGCAGTGTGCAAATTGGGCAACCAGATTGTAACTGGGTGTGGTTGGATTGAGATACTTGAGGCATAGGTTCGAAAACTCACAGCTTTATTGACACACACACAAATATAACACCCATACAATTAGAGACATACACTATTTAACACATTTAAAGACAGCTAACTATAGATTCGTGGAAGGACTCTTAAGCCGAAAATTCAATATTCAGCTACGCGAAGGGTGCGCCAAATATACTTCCTCTCCGGGTGAAAGTCTGTAGGCCAACTAATGCGCAGGGATGTGCTAAATATATTTCCTCTCAGGATGAGAGACTATGAACTAAACGTTTCTTAGCGGGAGTGTAGGTTGCTCTGTACTTTCTCTCGAGTGAGTGTCAGGTGATCTACTGGCCATTTCTTCTGCGCGCTACAGGGGGCGCTGTTGCCAGTGTGTACGAGGTAGCATGGTTAAAATTGTAATTAATTAAAATTGTTTAGTAATTTTGAATGTTTTTTTTTTCCTCATTTACTTAATTATAGTTATAATGTAATTGCATTAAAATATTCTCAATGTTTCTGTCTTGGAAAAAAAAAACTACAACAACATTGAAATTTGTTGAAACATTTAATAATTATAAATGCACAAAAATATGTTTTGATTTAAATATATATACAAAGAAATCTGTAATCTGTGAGAAAGTATATTCATTAAACATATTTTTTTTTTATAGAATTTCGAAACTAGAAGTCAAAAGGAACTTTCAACGTCGTCAGGATCTAAAGTTAATCAAATTTAAATATAAACACAATTTTGCTAGATAATTTATACATTTAAAATATTATTAATATCTAAAATTACAAAAATAATAATTTAAGGTATTAATCAAAATATTAAAATTCAAAGTTACTCAGTTTATATTATGGAGAAAATATATTTTACGCATCTGTCAGTTTTGCTATAAATTGATTATAATAAATGAAAATCGATTAGTAATTTTCAATGTTTTTTTCTTCTCATTTACTTAATTATAATGATGTTGTTCTAATGCAGCTGGCAGTACAGAGACAGTACAGCCCTTTCTTTATGCCACAATCAAGGACTGCACTGATGTTACTCATTTAGCACTAACCAGGGGGGCACGTATAGCTTGAAGATATGCTACGAACGTGAGTAACACTAACCTCTACCGGGGCTATATATAGACAGGTAGAGCATAGTGGGGGTAGACCGGGACCTACAGCTTAGAGTGGATTCTGAACCACTACAAACATCGATGACATCACAGGGATTCGAAACCGAAACCTGTGGTACCGAGCTCCAGAGCGCACTCGGCCGTCAGACCCTATCTCTGTATTGGCAGCATTAAAAAAATGTAATTAGGTTCAAATATTTTCAATGTATCTGTCTTGAAAAAAGCAACATTATTAAAATTTGTTGAATAATATATTTTACATATATCTCAGTTCTGTTACATAACATGCAATTGAGGTGAATATTTGATTCAACCACTATCATAGCTTAGACCAAACAAATGAATGTTTTTTAAGTATCCTTAAAAACATAGCAAGCAAGAAAAAATGATTTCCTTTAAAAAATGTTTTAAGTTTTTTTATGAAATACCAATGAACTACTAATGAAATACCAATCAATAAGAGTTGAGGTTCGATGCCATCAGTGGCTACTTAATCCTTCGTTAAGCGCTTATGAAAATGAACGAAGAAATTGTGAGCAATTGTTCAGTTAGCAACACATTGCACAAAAATGAAAAATAATGCATCATTCTTTAACTCCACGGAACACATTCTTTACATCCAAAATTCTTAATTCAGTTCTCGTTTTTCAATCTTTAATTTTTCAATCCTTTTTAATCTTGAACACTTTTGTCGGAACCACTGCATTTCATCCCTAGAATGGAAAATAATTTTATATCGTGAATATTTTTTTTATAATATTTAATAAGTGGCATGAATAAAAACTTTTTATAATTAAACCTATAATAAGCTATTTAATTAATAGCAAAAGTACCATAATTACTATAACAATCCAGATTAATATTTTGTAAGTCTTGGAAAACAGCTAGAATTCTCCCAATTCTTAAACCTGGAAAGGATCCTACTTCTCCTATTAGTTACAGACCAATTTCTTTACTCTCTTCTATTAGTAAACTAATTGAAAATGTCATCCTGAACCTTCTTAAAAAGGAGTCAAATCAAAAGAACCTTCTCATCCCACAGCAATTTGGATTTACCGAAAAACTTTCTACAACTCATCAGCTCTACAAACTCACAGAAATTGTCGCTGAAGAATTTACCTGGAAATATGAAACTGCTGCAATTTTTCTTGATGTGGCCAAAGCTTTTGATAGAGTCTGGGTTAATGGATTGATTTACAAACTCATTTCTTACAATTTCTCTCCTTATTTGATTCAAGTAATTCGTAACTATCTTTCAGACAGACACTTTGTTGTCGCAGTAGGGAATACTGATTCCTCAATTCGTGATATTCACGCTGGTGTGCCCCAGCGCTCTATTCTAGTTCCTTTCCTCTATAATATCTTTATCAACGATATTCCACAAAAGAACAATATCAAAATTAGTCTTTATGCTGATGACACTGCAATCTTAACGCAAGGCCGAAAAACGTGCAGCATCCAGGAAAATTTGCAAAATTATATCATTGATTTAGAAAAATGGCTCATTAACTGAAAGATAAAATTAAATGTGGACAAGACTGAAGCAGTTCTTTTCACTTGCAAAAAATCCTATAACCCTCCTAATATTAAAATATACAATAATTATATCACCTGTTCTAAAGAAACTAAGTACTTCGGAATTATCCTTGATAGTAAACTTAACTACAGATCGCATATTTACAACCTTAGAAATAAATTCAATACTCAATTTAGAATTCTTTATCCTTTAATCAATAGAAATTCAGCTTTACCTCTTAATCTCAAAATTCTAATATATATCTCCCTTATCTTCGTCCAGTATTAGCTTATGCAAGCCCAGTTTGGGGTTCTGTCGCACGTACAAATTTTGAAATGATTCAAAGGCTTGAGAACAAACCTCTCAGAATGTTAACGAATTCACCTTGGTACTTTCGTGATGACGATATTAGACGAGCTCTCTCGATTCCAAGTTTAAGACAATTTGTTCACAAAATTTCTACTAAATTCTATAATGATATGCGAAACATTAATAACACTGTATTAAATATCCTACAAAATTACGATTATGACATTTCTTCCCGCAAACATAGCAGAAGACCTCGCACTGTTCTAAATATTTTAAATTAATTCCTTACAACTGCCTAGATGAAAAAAGTTCGCTTTTCTCCTAATTTGACCTTTGCACATTAAGGGTTATTGCATGCAACTGATTCCATCAACATCTGCATTTTTGAAATTTTCGATATTTTTCGTTTTATAATTTTATTAAATAAATATTTCTCTTTTTAAAAAAAAGGGCATTTAATTATTTATTTTGCTTATTAACTCAAACGGCATGAGACCACCACTATGTTTCAACATTTTACAAAGAAGGAGCTAGTGGCTGCTACGCGACCAAGGATCTCCGTAATAATCTACAATAATAGATTAATATTTTGCCAAACTCTTGGTTCAGTGGCAACGTTTTGCAGCTGGTGAGCATTAGGGCTTATGTTCAATTCACTTTCGGTTTGTTGTAGACACTACTTCAGAAAACGAGGAGACTAGATGGCGTTTGGATGTTGAGCATCTTGCCCCGTTAGTCGGAATACTACTATTTCGATTGTACCACACCACACCACATCACTGGGCCTATAGCTGAGTGGCCACTTTACAGTTTGGGAATGATGCGGGTGAGAAATCAGATTGGGCTCTGTGACGCTCTACGGTCATATGAGACCAAGATCTACGGCTTAAAGTGGATTCCGAACCATGGCAACGTCGAGATTCGAACCCGAAACTTGTGGTACCTTGCGCCAGAGGGCCATTCGGCCATCAGGCCCCTTGTTAGTCGGACTACTGGTAGGAATTTTCCCAAAAAAGCGGGATAGTTCTCCCTAAAAGTACTTTTTCTCTTAAATTTTCTTATATAATAAATATTATTACACTGTTCAATTGTATTTGAATTTCAAAAATAAAAATGGAATATATATATATTTTTTCAATTTAAAGCTGTTAAATAAATTCATTAAAATATTAAAAAAAACTTTTTCAAAAAACGAGGAGACTCGATGGCGTTTGTGATGTTCAGCATCTTGCCTAGCAGGACTACTTGGTGGAAGTTTTTCGTGTTTTCTCCCATACGATACGCAAATGCGGGGTAGTTTCCCTCTAAAACTCCTCCCGGACGGCACTGCCCTTTTTCTTCAGCATCACGGAGCCAAGTCAGATTTCTACCTACATGTGCTCCATCACAACAGAAGATGCCCCGCCCCCTTTTCCTTCTTCCATTAGATTTTGGTTTGGTTTGTCGCTCTACGGTCATCTTGTGCGCCCGAGGGCTAAGCAAACCGGGACCTACAGTTTAACTTGGATTCCGAACCACTCACAAATATTCATGCCACCGCCAGGATACAAACCTGAAGCCTGGGATACTAAAGGCCTGAGCGCTAGCCACTTGGCCACCAGGCCGCCTCTTCCATAAAAAGACACGGTTTCTTGGATTGGGTCTAGATGCTATTGTCTACCAAGTGGGATAAGAAACCAAAAACATTTATTTGTTATAGCTAACGTATCTATCGGGTCGAGTGACTAGCACTGAGGAGCTCGATGTCACAAGTTTCGGTTATAAGTCTGAGCGGTGCCATGGATGTTTGTAGTGGTTTGGAATCCAATTTAAACCGTAGGTCCTGATATAATAGGACTCTAGAGCATTAGCCGCAGGGCTAGCAACCCTACCCTGTAAAACGAAATCATCTCCTGTTTCGAAATCTGAAACAAATTGCCCCACCGTGGGGCTGTTGCGCCAATAAAAAAAGAAGGATATTGAATTTCCGATTGCGGTTTCACTCAGAGCATTTGCAAAAAAAAAAAAAAAAAAAAAAAAAAAAAAAAAAAAATGTTTAGAAGATTACGTTATTATTAAATGTTATTCAATATTCGATGTTACATTATAATGCTGCACTTTGAAAAATAATTATCGTTATGAGTTTTGGATTGCTATTATAAATAAGATTTATAAACTTACGATATGCTCAGCTGATTTAACACAGGAATTTTCAATTTCCTTCAAGTTCTGATGGGTGTCAGGATTTTTCATTCAAATCCACCAGCATTTCACATATGTCGTTCGATGTTGGCCTTTTCACAGGATCAATAATTGTGCACTTCCTTACAACTTGCCGTAACTGAAAATATACGTTAAAGTTTCTATAGATTAATCAAAACCATCACAACAAGAATAAATATGGCCTTAAATACATTATTTAACAAGAATTAACTGCCATTCCTACTCCCCTTGTAGATGCAAATGGTTGGGCAAAATCTAAACTTTTGATTCCTTCTAAGATCAAAACTAAATACCAAATTACAGAACTAAATGTCGAAAGGGAAACAGTTATTACTCTAACAAGATTAAGGATGAAGGCACCCCAAAAATATGACAATTTCTGCTGATGGCGTTTAAAAATACCCAAAATGTGGTAACTGTCCTGATGTCGACTTTACTCCTCATCCTGTCTTCTTCGGCCATGTTATAAAGAGATGTGGCGCATAATAAAGTTTAAGCTGTGGTTCAACACTGACAATAGAGAGTTTTTGCATACCGTAGGACGTCCGTTAGCTTTTTTCCAGCGCGCATGTGCAGTTTTCCTATGAGCATGGGCGCTAGGGAGAAAAAAGCTAACGGACGTCCTACGGTAACTAACCCTACGGTATGCAAAAACTCTCTAATATTCAGCTGTTAACTGTGCATATGTAACATTTTTCCTACAGGAAAAGTTGTAGCATTCCGTTAACAGGAGAGAGGAATGTATATTCTTTGACAAGTACATACTAACAATCTGTCACTCAAGTTTGACTGCAGATGAGCAATATTGTGGGTAGTTATATTACACGCAATGAGTGTTTTGGTACTTGTGAGAACAACCTGTCACTGAAATATGATAGCTGATATTCGGTATCATGTATAATGGCAATTAGGAAATTAGCGAAAGTTAGTGGGACCTTCGCAAATCGAAACAATTACAGAATGGAATACGAACTACATGAGTTGTTGCGTCGTGATTGGTGATAGATCAAGGGCTGACGAAGTGTCGACTCCAATAAGAAGTGAGGGCCTGAATGGCCGAGTGGCTAGCGCTCTGGCGCTCGATACCACAGGTTTCGGGTTCGAGCACCGGTGGTACCATGGATGTTTGTAGTGATTCGGATTCCACTTCAAACTGTAGGTCCCGGTCTGTTTAGCCTAAAGTGTGCACAAAATGACCGTAGAGCGACAAACCAAACCAAATCATTCTGTCTTTGATTGACCAGTTATTGCAGTCGCCATGCATTGTCTGGATCCACCCCCGGAAGAAGATTTATACTCCGAGCTGGCAATCATCATAGCCAATAGTATTCGGGAGCACCACGATATCTGATTCCCTTGTACACTTCAGGAGATACGACAACAACAACAAGAATTGAAGTCGTTGTAATTTGGAGATAGTTAAAATATCATTTTGGAATGAACTGTAACAATGGCGTGTTATTATTGGTGACTTGATGGAGTGCCTTGGTCGCGCAGCGACCACACCTCCACTTGGCGAATGGTGAACAGTGATTGGTGGTCGAGCCCTTTGCCAATTGTAAGAAAAATTAAATAAATCAGAGAAGGAATAATAATTTCTAACATCAGAGAACAAAAACATTTCAATTAAGACAGAATGTCAAAGTTACAAAAGAAGAGTAAAAATAAAAAAAATTAAAAAAAAATTAAAAAAAAAAAAAAAAAAAAAAAAACCTCCCTAAGCAAAAATATTAAAAGAAATTAAAGGAATAAGCACTGATGATAAATCCAATAACAAAATGCAATAAAAAGAAAAACATTAACGAGGCTACAGCGAAACCGAAATCGAAAAATCTCCAGAAATGAGGAAATTATTTGTTAATGTTAAGAGTATAGCGAGGTCTTTTGCGATTTCTGGGTAGAGTGACGTCATAGTCGTATATTTTTAAATCATTTAGAACAGGGTTAGTGGATCGGGAAACGGAGTCATAAAAGTTTTTTGCAAGTTTCTCGACGAATGCGCGGAAACTAGGAATATCAAGAGAGTGCCGAATATCATTATTTCTGAAATACCAGGGTGCATCACAGATCATACGAATAGTTTTATTTTCGAGTCTTTCGAGCACGAGAAAGTTGCTATTGGCTGTAGAATCCCAAACTGGACTAGCATATGCAATGACAGGTCTAAGATAAGAAAGGTAGATTAATTTTTTTAGTTCAATTGTTAGTGAGGAATTTCTACAAATTACGGGGAAGAGTTTTCTTAATTGATTATTGAATTTAGTGCGTAGATAATTAATATGCGATTTATATGTTAGTTTGCTATCAAGTACTACGCCAAGGTATTTACGAGTCTTTCGAGCACGAGAAAGTTGCTATTGGCTGTAGAATCCCAAACTGGACTAGCATATGCAATGACAGGTCTAAGATAAGAAAGGTAGATTAATTTTTTTAGTTCAATTGTTAGTGAGGAATTTCTACAAATTACGGGGAAGAGTTTTCTTAATTGATTATTGAATTTAGTGCGTAGATAATTAATATGCGATTTATATGTTAGTTTGCTATCAAGTACTACGCCAAGGTATTTACGAGTCTTTCGAGCACGAGAAAAGTTGCTATTGGCTGTAGAATCCCAAACTGGACTAGCATATGCAATGACAGGTCTAAGATAAGAAAGGTAGATTAATTTTTTTAGTTCAATTGTTAGTGAGGAATTTCTACAAATTACGGGGAAGAGTTTTCTTAATTGATTATTGAATTTAGTGCGTAGATAATTAATATGCGATTTATATGTTAGTTTGCTATCAAGTACTACGCCAAGGTATTTACGAGTCTTTCGAGCACGAGAAAGTTGCTATTGGCTGTAGAATCCCAAACTGGACTAGCATATGCAATGACAGGTCTAAGATAAGAAAGGTAGATTAATTTTTTTAGTTCAATTGTTAGTGAGGAATTTCTACAAATTACGGGGAAGAGTTTTCTTAATTGATTATTGAATTTAGTGCGTAGATAATTATATATGCGATTTATATGTTAGTTTGCTATCAAGTACTACGCCAAGGTATTTACGAGTCTTTCGAGCACGAGAAAGTTGCTATTGGCTGTAGAATCCCAAACTGGACTAGCATATGCAATGACAGGTCTAAGATAAGAAAGGTAGATTAATTTTTTTAGTTCAATTGTTAGTGAGGAATTTCTACAAATTACGGGGAAGAGTTTTCTTAATTGATTATTGAATTTAGTGCGTAGATAATTAATATGCGATTTATATGTTAGTTTGCTATCAAGTACTACGCCAAGGTATTTACGAGTCTTTCGAGCACGAGAAAGTTGCTATTGGCTGTAGAATCCCAAACTGGACTAGCATATGCAATGACAGGTCTAAGATAAGAAAGGTAGATTAATTTTTTTTAGTTCAATTGTTAGTGAGGAATTTCTACAAATTACGGGGAAGAGTTTTCTTAATTGATTATTGAATTTAGTGCGTAGATAATTAATATGCGATTTATATGTTAGTTTGCTATCAAGTACTACGCCAAGGTATTTACGAGTCTTTCGAGCACGAGAAAGTTGCTATTGGCTGTAGAATCCCAAACTGGACTAGCATATGCAATGACAGGTCTAAGATAAGAAAGGTAGATTAATTTTTTAGTTCAATTGTTAGTGAGGAATTTCTACAAATTACGGGGAAGAGTTTTCTTAATTGATTATTGAATTTAGTGCGTAGATAATTAATATGCGATTTATATGTTAGTTTGCTATCAAGTACTACGCCAAGGTATTTACGAGTCTTTCGAGCACGAGAAAGTTGCTATTGGCTGTAGAATCCCAAACTGGACTAGCATATGCAATGACAGGTCTAAGATAAGAAATGTAGATTAATTTTTTTTAGTTCAATTGTTAGTGAGGAATTTCTACAAATTACGGGGAAGAGTTTTCTTAATTGATTATTGAATTTAGTGCGTAGATAATTAATATGCGATTTATATGTTAGTTTGCTATCAAGTACTACGCCAAGGTATTTACGAGTCTTTCGAGCACGAGAAAGTTGCTATTGGCTGTAGAATCCCAAACTGGACTAGCATATGCAATGACAGGTCTAAGATAAGAAAGGTAGATTAATTTTTTTTTTTAGTTCAATTGTTAGTGAGGAATTTCTACAAATTACGGGGAAGAGTTTTCTTAATTGATTATTGAATTTAGTGCGTAGATAATTAATATGCGATTTATATGTTAGTTTGCTATCAAGTACTACGCCAAGGTATTTACGAGTCTTTCGAGCACGAGAAAGTTGCTATTGGCTGTAGAATCCCAAACTGGACTAGCATATGCAATGACAGGTCTAAGATAAGAAAGGTAGATTAATTTTTTAGTTCAATTGTTAGTGAGGAATTTCTACAAATTACGGGGAAGAGTTTTCTTAATTGATTATTGAATTTAGTGCGTAGATAATTAATATGCGATTTATATGTTAGTTTGCTATCAAGTACTACGCCAAGGTATTTACGAGTCTTTCGAGCACGAGAAAGTTGCTATTGGCTGTAGAATCCCAAACTGGACTAGCATATGCAATGACAGGTCTAAGATAAGAAAGGTAGATTAATTTTTTTAGTTCAATTGTTAGTGAGGAATTTCTACAAATTACGGGGAAGAGTTTTCTTAATTGATTATTGAATTTAGTGCGTAGATAATTAATATGCGATTTATATGTTAGTTTGCTATCAAGTACTACGCCAAGGTATTTACGAGTCTTTCGAGCACGAGAAAGTTGCTATTGGCTGTAGAATCCCAAACTGGACTAGCATATGCAATGACAGGTCTAAGATAAGAAAGGTAGATTAATTTTTTTAGTTCAATTGTTAGTGAGGAATTTCTACAAATTACGGGGAAGAGTTTTCTTAATTGATTATTGAATTTAGTGCGTAGATAATTAATATGCGATTTATATGTTAGTTTGCTATCAAGTACTACGCCAAGGTATTTACGAGTCTTTCGAGCACGAGAAAGTTGCTATTGGCTGTAGAATCCCAAACTGGACTAGCATATGCAATGACAGGTCTAAGATAAGAAAGGTAGATTAATTTTTTAGTTCAATTGTTAGTGAGGAATTTCTACAAATTACGGGGAAGAGTTTTCTTAATTGATTATTGAATTTAGTGCGTAGATAATTAATATGCGATTTATATGTTAGTTTGCTATCAAGTACTACGCCAAGGTATTTACGAGTCTTTCGAGCACGAGAAAGTTGCTATTGGCTGTAGAATCCCAAACTGGACTAGCATATGCAATGACAGGTCTAAGATAAGAAATGTAGATTAATTTTTAGTTCAATTGTTAGTGAGGAATTTCTACAAATTACGGGGAAGAGTTTTCTTAATTGATTATTGAATTTAGTGCGTAGATAATTAATATGCGATTTATATGTTAGTTTGCTATCAAGTACTACGCCAAGGTATTTACGAGTCTTTCGAGCACGAGAAAGTTGCTATTGGCTGTAGAATCCCAAACTGGACTAGCATATGCAATGACAGGTCTAAGATAAGAAATGTAGATTAATTTTTTAGTTCAATTGTTAGTGAGAATTTCTACAAATTACGGGAAGGTTTTCTTAATTGATTATTGAATTTAGTGCGTAGATAATTAATATGCGATTTATATGTTAGTTTGCTATCAAGTACTACGCCAAGGTATTTACGAGTCTTTCGAGCACGAGAAAGTTGCTATTGGCTGTAGAATCCCAAACTGGACTAGCATATGCAATGACAGGTCTAAGATAAGAAATGTAGATTAATTTTTTTAGTTCAATTGTTAGTGAGGAATTTCTACAAATTACGGGGAAGAGTTTTCTTAATTGATTATTGAATTTAGTGCGTAGATAATTAATATGCGATTTATATGTTAGTTTGCTATCAAGTACTACGCCAAGGTATTTAGTTTCTTTGGACCAGGAAATATTAGCATTATAAATAGTTAACAATGGCGTGTTCACTCATGGCTGGTGGATTAATAGATAGTTATTATTTATTAATTAGTAGTTTGGTTTTCATCTCTTTTAAATGTCCTGATTTAGATTCAATAATATTTTATTTTGTTAATAATTATGACGAGCAGATATGACTCTGCGTTGCACAACTGCAGGAAGTAAAACATTTTAGTTTTGGTAAATTTTATTAAGAAAAAATATCAGCCATGAGAATATCCCAACTGCAAGAAACAAAATGTCTGATTATGATTAAGCATTGTCGTTTGGCAAATTGTAAAGTAACATTTATATTGAATTACTGTATTTATAAGCAGAATGAATTTAGAATGTAAAAAATAAATGTTAAGCCTATGTAAAGGAACATCTGAATTAAACAAAAAAAGACATTAAAAATTAACACAACCATGTGAATTGTAATAGCCGTGTTACTGCGTGTAGGTATTCTATTATTTGTTGAAATTAATGTCCTGTCGTTTGCTAATTTGTTTCAGACTAAATAGTATTACATAAACAATTTTTAATGGAAAACCAGTACTGTTTTTATTATAAAAGTGCCAGAACATAATGCATGCTAATTTTTCTTTTGAAGTACGATATAATAAAAATCACTATTATTTATGTAAACGTACGACTTGGGGCTCAGCGGTAAGCACGGCAGCTTGTTGCGTAACGGCCTAGTTAGGCCTAAAGTTCTAATCCAATGATGGTGTTGATTACTCTAGGTCAGGGATGGGCAAACTGTTTCGGTCGTGGGCCAAAAATCGAAAACAGATAAGTTTGGCGGGCCAAGATAAATTTTTCTAAAATTTTGAAAACAATATACAAGTATTACAATTTAAATATGCTAATAAGATGAATGAAAATGCGATTTCATTTATAAAAGTTGCTTATATTGAGGTTCGAAGTGAGATGTACTGAGTCTAAGGAACGAGGTTAAATGCTCATCTGTCTGTCTACTTCTGAAATAATACTTTCTAAGATTCATAGTAGAAAACGTAAAGAGATAAAAAGATCAGTCCTTCGAAAAAAGCAAGAAAAAAAAAAGAATGTTTAATCAAAGTAGAAAAATAGATATATCTTTATAATATAAATATAAATATACATTTCTTTTAATTTGATTCGGATCGGCAAATTAAAATTCTATCCGCGGGCCGGATAGAACATTCCGGCGGGGCGGCGTTGGCCCGCGGGCCGTAGTTTGCCCATCCCTGCTCTAAGTAGTTCAGACGATTCGAATGCGATTTATGCAGTTGTTGCGCATCGACATTTAGATTGAGTTTTCTCCCATGCGACGCTCAAATGTCTAGCAGCTTACTTCAAAAGTCATCCTCTAAAGCAATATAAGCATAAATTAACGTTACTATTTTTTTGGATACGCACATTTATTCATAGCGCGTTTTATGTAAACTGTACGACTCACAAAAATTTACGAGTAACTTATTAATACGCATAAATTTCGGATAACAATAGTTATACAATTTATAAACACTAAATATTTGTAAAAAATATTTGTAAGTAAAAAATTGTTTTATTTATTTAATGAATTGTTTCCGATTGCCAATTTCTGTGTGTGAATGATCATTAAAAATTCAAAATTAAGATGAAGTATTTAATTAACCACTAAGCAAACAATTTAGTGTTTAGAAGCAAAGGTCAAGTCATTTTTTTAAACTCTAAACGGCTTAATATTAAGATAATTTCATTGAAATCCCCTTTTTTACGAATTCACACTCAAATGTATGTTATACCATAGAATCAATTTATACTTTGTAAGATTATAGAATATTTTCTTTAGATTAACGCACAATTTCATAAAACAGTTGTAATACACAATCGAAAAATGAGCGTTTCTACTGCAAATAGCATGAGAGGATTACAAACATTCCTCGCATTCGGTTTAATCTGGTACAAAAAACACTCGAAACCTCTCATCGGATAAGGCGAAAGTGCCATGTAATAAAATGTTATCAGGGTACTTATGAAACAGGTCATTTACCACATTCTGCGAGATACATCCTTAAATACTTTACTTTTTTTTTTTTTTTTTATCGTAGATATATAACTGCAGGGAATCTTAGCTGAACGTAATAGAATATCAATGCTGTCTTGTTCCAGCTGTTTATGGTTTATTTATTTAATTAATTTTAATCTTTATGATGTTTTTGCATTTATTTTAGTTCAAAATCAGGGGTGGCCAACCCAAATGATCATTGTATTGAAATGTCGGGAAGGCCTTGGTGGTATGAAACAGGTCATTTACCACATTCTGCGAGATACATCCTTAAATACTTTACTTTTTTTTTTTTTATCGTAGATATATAATTGCAGGGAATCTTAGCTGAACGTTTCTGCATTTATTTTAGTTCTAAATAAGGGGTGGCCAACCCAAATGATCACTGTATTGAAATGTCGGGAAGGCTTTGGTGGTTTCTTTATTTTTTATGCAATCTGTACTTGATCAATTTCAATTCTAAACTCACTGCACCATATCATCTTGACATTTCAAATGGTCTGTGATTTGATTTTAATACGGAGTAAAGTTTTGATGTCTGTATGATACGTATCCTGCAAAAACCACAACTTACAGTTTCTAGTACATGTTCCTCCTCTTCTCCTTTGAGCTCAGTTTTTTTCTCGTGAGTTGCGTCCCTTCTTCTGAAGCTTCCCGTAATCCTTTCTACGGTACTTCTCTTCGAAGAATTAGAATTGACTGGAAAAGAAAGAAAAATTTTATGACATTTTTCTGACATTTTTTGAGGGAGGAAGGGGAAGGTGCTACTCTTGAAACGAGGGGAGGGGTGTGAATGGGTTGAAACTGGTGCTGACATATTTCTTATCGACCGAAATTAATTCACTTTATTGAAAACCTTAAAGATGTAACGGGAAAAAATATAGATTATGTAGCAGTGGGCAAAAATACAGATTAATCCAATCCTTAGCAGTCTGATGGTCAATTGGCTAGCTCTCTGGCCTTTGGTACCCCAGGCTTCAGGTTCGAATCCTGGCGGTGGCATGAATGCTTGTTAGTGGTTCGGAATCAGGGGCCTAATGGCAGAGTGGCTGGCGCTCGATGCCACAGGTTTCGCGTTCGAGTTCTGGCGCTGTCGTGGACGTTTGTATTAGTTCGGAATCCACTTTAAGCCGTAGGTCTCGGTCTCATATAACCGTGGGGCTTCACAGAGCCTAATAAGTCTTCTCCCCCACATCATTCCCAAACTGTAATGGGCAACTCAGCTCTATGAGCAGTGATGTGTAGTAGTGGTTCGGAATCCACGTTAAACAGTATGTCCCGGTCTAGTTAGCCTAAAGTGTGCACAAAATGGCCGTAGAGCGACCAAGCAAACCTTAGCAATTTTTTGAAAATTCCCAAATTTGGCACATTTAGACAATAGTAGAGTCTCCTTTCGGAATAAACTCAAACTTTTTTGCCTTGTTATATGCTGTATATGGAAAAAAATGTCCATCAAAACGTATAAAATTAAGATTGCACTCAAAGTTTTTATGCTGCACCCATCCTCAGTACAAAAGCAATTATGAGTGCATGCACAAGTTAAAAGTATTCTATTTTACGCATTATCCATCGCGAAAAAAATATGTTTACCCGAGAATATTAGTTAAATCGCATTTTAACCAGGCAATGGCAGATTTTTTTTACTGATAATAAATGCATCATCTAGATGCTTTTGATGAAAATAAATTAAAATTAAAATAAATTCATAATTTCTAATATACGATTTTTTTTCACATCTATACTATTTCTTATTTCTGTGCCTAAACTTATGATTCTTTCAAAAGAAATACATTTATTTTAAAGGAATTACAATATAAAAATATTAATGTCAAATTATACAGTTTTATGAATAAGGGTTATCCTCCTTCATT
The DNA here is from genome assembly GCA_021605075.1 of Caerostris darwini. NCBI lineage: Eukaryota > Metazoa > Arthropoda > Arachnida > Araneae > Araneidae > Caerostris > Caerostris darwini. Next base: position 22,136 of record BPLQ01008702.1, read on the forward strand.
GGCGCAACAACCTCATGGTGGGCTCCCTTCCCCAATCTATCTACTGGAAGATTTCGAGACAGGACATGTTCTTCTTTTAGCGAAGTAGGGTTGTCAGCCAGATGCCCAACGCTCCATAGTCTGATTAGACCGGGACCTACGGTTTGAAATGGATTCCGAACCCACTACAAGCAACCATGGAACTGTCAGGACTTGAATCCGAAACTTGTAGCATCAAGCGCCGGAGAATAGGGGTTATCCAAGCTACATTATTTACATTTACAATGGCATTAGTAACAAATTGTTATTTCACTTGTTACAATCATACAAATATTTATTAATACCTATTATAATCTATTGTTATCTTCTTTTTCTTTTCTCATTAATAAACACAACTTTCAGTTGATAAACACTCAAGAGCCAAAACATTATGACCACCTGTCAATAACGATTTGGCCCACCTTTGGCGCGCAACACAGCTTCAACCCGCCTTGGCATGGATGCCACAAGTCCTTGGTAGATGGCCGGAGACAGATTGTACCAGATGTTTAGGCAACGGTCACGCAAATCATCAATTCGGCATCATGTTCTCTTGGAACCACTCCAACACAATTTTAGTCTTGTGACAAGGGGCGTTGTCCTGTTGGAACATTCCATTTCCAGCTGGAAAAACAGAGGCCATGTAAGGGTGCAACTGGTCCACAATGATGTTCAGATACCCTGTAGCATTCATGGTCTGCTCTACTTCAACCACGGGTCCCAGAGACGCCCAAGAGAACGTCTCCCAAAGCTTAATACCGCCACCAACGGCCTGTGTATGATCTACTGTACATTGAGGGAGCAACTGTTCGTCTGGAAGCCGGCGTATCCTGACACGGCCATCGGAGTGATGAATGACAAACCGGGATTCATCTGACCAGGCAACTCTCTCCCACTGATCCATGAACCAGTCACGATGTTCCCGGGCCCAGCGCAGGCCCCCATATCCAACAGTGTCCGCTGAACAGTGTGCTCCGATACTATTCTACCTGGCCCTGAATTGTATTGGGCTGTCAGCTGAGCCACTGTCTGGCTCTGGTTTTGCTTCACCATGCGAGACAGTCTCCGACGACCTTTTTCTTTGATAGCGTGTGGACGTCCTACACCATGTCGTCTACTGCTGGTTTCACCGTCATTCATCCACTTTGCATAAGTACTAACTACTGTAGATCGCGAACAACCCACGAGTCGTGCAGTTTCGGAAATACTTGTTCCGAGCCTTCGAGCCATTACAATCTGCCCTCTATCAAAGTCGCTTAGTTCCGCAGCCTTTCCCATCACACACAGAAGTAAGTGAAAGAATGATTCTTCAGACTCTCCAGCAGCAATTAAATACCACTTCCACCTGATCACGTGCCTTCACGTCATCCAGGCGAGTTCATTGCAAAATGTAGGGGTAGTCATAATGTTTTGGCTCTTGAGTGTATATAAAATATTTATTCACATTCCAAAATACTTAATCGAGCAACCGCCCGCCATTAGCAACTCCGTCGCGTTCCTTTTTGTGCCCTTGCTCTTATATTCGAATCCCCGTATAAGACAACAGCCTTATATGGAGTTACAGGAGGTGGAGTTATGGAAGAGTCTCTTGTTCGTGGCGCCATCTATTGTCATTTATAATGACAAATAGTTTACACTATTAACATTAATTGAATAAAATTTCTTTGAATGATGTAAGGAAGATAATGACCATTATTTTTAGGGGTTTTTTTTTGTGGTATATTATACTAAAGCAAAGTAAAACAAACAAACAAAAACTTACCAGATAATTTTTCATAATCATGGTTACTTTTTTTTCGAGCGCTAAAACAAGAAAAACCAAACAAATTATTTATTCAATGATTTCAAATAAACAACGGCAACAATAAAATTTCTTTAAAATAGAATAAATTTTGTATAATAATTGAGTAATGGTACACTCGAATAAAACTCTATTTTATTACTCTATCCGAAAGAGTTTCGGAGGAATTTAAAATCACCGTTATATTGATCTCCAAAAATTAAGGAAATTAAACTGGATATCAACATTTCAGCTTGGAGCCTGAATGGCCGAGTGGCTAGCGCTCTGGCGCTCGGTACCACATGTTTCAGTTTCGAGTCCCGGCGGTGCCATGGATGTTTGTAGTGGTTCGGAATCCACTTTAAAGCGTAGTCCCGGTCCTAATAGGATCGTAGAGCGTTGCGGGGGCATTGTTACTCCTCGTACGTGGCTTATCTTCAAGTGACACGCGCCCCATGGGTTATGCAAAGTGAGTAACGTCTGTGCAGCGCTTGCCTTAAGGCATCCAAGACCAAGCTGTCTAAGTGTTTGCCAGCTGCATTAGAAAGAAAGAAAAAAAAAGATTTCAGTATGCATTACTACAGATCATCCGAGGTTGGTTGGTATAACGCTTCTGTGTCTCCTTACAATCAGATGGAAATAGCTATCATATATACATTGCACATATTTATAGTTTTAGATCTTTTTTTGCCGAACGTTCCCGAAGCTTGTTTTGATTTTAGATATGCATTCCATAGTCTATGACTTACGAAAGGGCTCACATTCTACTGTCTTAGTACACAGGGATGACTGTGATTTTATTTACTCAAAGACTCAGCAACGTAAATGTTTAAACAAATGATGTCGATTACTCATATAAAGCATTAGTATTTTGAAATTTCACTACGAAGTTTCTACTGGCAGAAACTATAGGCGGTTTTAAAGACTGTTTTTTTTCCGATTGATCAATGACATAAAGAACAGTAGTTCCGAAAATTGCATAAGTTATTCTTTATCACCAGGTCTGATGGCCGAGTGACTAGAGCTGTAGCTCTAGGTGACCCAGGGTTTGAGTTTCAGGGTGCTAGGAATGTTTGTGGTGGTTCGGAATCCACTTTAAATCGTAGGTGCTGGTCTAATATAACTATTGGGTGTAGGCAGACAACCCTAAGAAGATTCTTTATGAAGCTAATGTAGATTCAGTACTTACGTATTAACGATATCTTGGCGACAGACTTGGCGGTTTTTAAATGTCGCCAATCTAACAGCTACAGATTTGGCGGTTTTTAAATGGCGCCAATCTAACAGCTGCAGATTTGGCGGTTTTTAAGTGGCGCCAATCTAACAGCTGCAGATTTGCTGAGTTTTGACGCCATTTTGTAGTGCTACGAAAATGCGTATTTGGGATTTCCTAGAAACAGAACAAGATACAATTTTATTTTTTCAGGAGCGAAATATTTTACCAAAACAACGAAAATGTCCCAATTCCCATGACATAAAAGTTTATTTTGATGAACGTAAGTTTTGGAAATACAATTTCAGTCAGTGTGCTTATCGTGTGGGACTTAGAAAAGACAACTGGTTTGAGGGAAGCAGAATTCCATTTTGTACAGTTTTGAGATTCATATACTGCTGGTGCGAGGAGTTGACGTCGATTAAATTTTGTGAAAAGCAACTTGATTTATTATTTGGAATTGATTATTATTTGGAACATTATTTATTATTGATTATTATTTGGAACAAAAATTTTAAGTGTAGATTGGCGCCACTTAAAAACCGCCAAATCTGTAGCTGCGGTTGGCGCGTGTGCTCTTTATTGGCGAAACTGTCGCCAAGGTATCGTTAATACGTAAGTACCGAAGATTCTTTAACCCCATTACCTTTTATATATGCTGCACTTTAATCTTTTACGTATGTAGATTATCATATAAAACCCGGCTATCTTGAAATTTCACTACTCTGTTTCTACTGGTAAAAATCTGCAGACGCTTTAAAAGATTGGGTTGCTTTTTGCCAATTGAACGACAGCAGTTCCATAAATTGCATATCCTTCTCTTTGACAGCATTACCTTTTACTTATGCTGCTGCAGTTCTATATTTTACGTATGCCGGTTACTCATATAAAACAGAAAGAATGAAAATGTTAGAAACTGCAATCGCTTTTAATGTATGGATTTTTTTTTTTACCAACTGGTCAATGACATAACGACCACAGATTCCTAAATTGCTTATCTTATTCTTTAACACCATTACCTTGTACTTATGCTGCCCTTATAGCTTCAACGTATGTTGATTACTTATATAAAACACGCCTGTCTTGAAATTGCACTCGCAGTTTCTACTGATAGAAATTGCAGACGCTTGTATTGTCCGGTTTTTTGGGCTGGTGGACATTGCACTTGCAATATATTGAAATGTAGAGACACTCATAATTTTTATTGCTATTGTGGTTGTTTCTTATCCCACTTGGCTGGCCAAGCCCACGAGCTCATACGTACTCATGATTGAAGGGGAAGGAAGCAGATTCTGTTGTGATGGAGCACCCCGTAGGTAGAAGTCTGACTTTGGCTCCGTGACGCTCTTACGGTCATAGGAGACCGGGACCTAAGGCTTAAAGGGGATTCCGAACCACTACAAACATCCATGGCACCGCCGAGATTCGAATCCGTAACCTGTGGCACCGAGCGCCAGACACTCGGCCATTCAGGTCCCAAATGTGTGATTGCCAACGGCACGAGGTGTTCCCAGGTGGTCACCCACCCAAGTACTGACCGCGCCCAATGGTGCTTGACTTCGGTGATCTAATGAGAACCATTATATTCAGCATGGTATGGCCGTGTTATATTGTGTATATATTATATTTATTTAATGGTTGCTAAAATTATTAGAAATTCACTTGTACTAATATAATGATAATTGTATGACTCATCTTTAACTATTTAAATTGTAAATATTAATAAATAAATTTTATTTATATTTTAAATTGTTTTTTAATTTTTTCATGGGTATGTGTTTTCATTTCGCCAACATATATAAGTCTCTGAATACATTCGGACTTGTAGGTTTATATGTGTTATTGCAGATTTCTTGATAGGTTACTTTTAAGTGGGTTATTGCGGAATTCTTGGCGTTTACGAGTCTTGGTGGTACGAGTTATTGAATAAGCGTTTGTTATAAAGGTTTAAAGCTCAAAGTTTCCTAACAACACCACAACACAAGAATTACATACAATTTTACTTTATACAAAATATTTATAAATACATATTGTCACCCATATTGGCCCGACATTATTCATATAAAACACTTTTGTCTTGGAATTTCATACGCAGTTTCTACTGGTAGAAATTTCAGACGCTTTAAAGGTCTTTTTTTTTACCAGTTGGAAAATGACGTAATGACAGTAGCTCCTTAAATTGCATGCCCTATTCTTTAAGACCATTACCTTTTGCGTATGCTGCGATTTTACCTTTTTCTTATGCCGATTACTCATATAAAATAGGGCTATCTTGAAATCTTCTACTGATAGAAATTGAAGACTTTTAAAAAGTCATGTTTTATTTTTTTACCACCTGGTGAATGGCATAACGACAGCAGCTCCATAAATAACATATATTCTTTAAGATTATTATTTTTATGTATGCTCTATAATTATTATGAAAATGTACTGATTTTTGATTGTGTAATTAATCTAAGTTTAAAATTTTTCGAAAGCAGTCTATTTTGCTTTGCTTTAGAACAGGGGTCTCCAAACCTTTTCGTTCGCGGGCCAAAAATTGAAAAAAAAAAAAAGTTTGGTGGGCCAAGAAAAATTTTGCTAAAATTTTAAAAACAATATACAAGTATTACAATTTAAATATGTTAATGAGCAGAATGAAATCGAGATTTCATTTTTAAAAGTTCTTTATAATGAGATTCGAAGTGAGAGCCTCACTATAAGGAATCACAAATGCTCATCTGTCAGTCTACTTTCTGAAATAATTCTTTCCAAGATTCATAGTTGAAAACACTTGTTCACCTATATCAGGTGAAGCAAACGTGGCACTGATTTTCTGGCCGTGAGATATTGAATTTGGGAAACCTACTTTCGATATTGAATTGTAAAACTCTAACTTTGGCATAGTTAGAAACAACTGCTTGAGATGATTGTTAGAATGTAACTCAATTAATTCAACTTGCAAATCCTTTCCGATTGAAAACTGTCTGTGCTTGCTATTTCCGTCGATTTAGGTTTTGTAGAACAAAAATAGCGAAAGTAAAAAGATCATCAGTCCTTTGAAAAAAGGAAGAAATTAAAAATATTTAATCAAAGTAGAAAAGAAGATGGATATATAATGTATAAATTTATATTTCTTTTAATTTGCCTCGGACCGGAAAATTAAAATTCTATCCGCGGGCCGAATAGAATTTTCCGGCGGGCCGTAGTTTGGAGACCCCTGCTTTAGAACATTCGCAACATAATTTCTGAGTATTTGCTGCATACACTCGTTCTCCTAAACATTTTGTTGTTATTGACAAATGCCAGTTGCTTAACTGCCCCCTTCCCTATATTTTTTGTAACTTAAAAAAATTAGTGTAAGGAGAAAACATCTAAATAAATCCTTATATAAAATATTGTATTTTCTTTTCTACAGCCACCGGCAGGATAAAAACAGCTGTATTATTTTTTGGCATACATCTCGTAGTATAAAATATGTGACATATTCCTCGGACAATTTGTAAAATCCCCAGACAATTCAGGCCCGTTCATTTGATATAGATGAAGCAATCAATTTTTCACCTATAACATAAGACTAATCAAACATTTTTTTTTTCTTTCTAATGCAGCTGGCAAACAGAAAGCTCGGTCTTGGATGCCTTAAGGCAAGCGCTGCGCAGACGTTACTCACTTTGCATTACCCAGGGGGCGCGTGTAACTTGAAGATAAGCCACGGATGCTGAGTAACAATGCCCCCGCAACGCTCTACGATCCTATTAGACCGGGACCTACGGTTTAAAGTGGATTCCGTACCACTACAAACATCCATGGCACCGCCGGAACTCGAACCCGAAACCTGTGGTACCGAGCGCCAGAACGCTAGCCACTCGGCCAATCAGGCCCGACTAATCAAACATTTTCAGTTTCAGAGTGCATTTTTGATACAATAATAATGTATAAAATGATATTTTACATTTAAAAGAGTTGAAGATGAAAATTATGGATTTTGTTCATCCATTAATTAACATATATTAGCGTTAAATAGGTGGCGCATTTTATCTGCCTTTGTTAAAAAATTTCTCTCTTTCATAGTCATTTAAAATTCTCTTTTTTTTGTTTAAAGCTCTCTAACACTGAAATTCAACCTATTATTTGCGGCTTGATGGCCAATTGGCTAACCATCTGGCCTTTAAGTACTTCAGATTCGAATCTGGCGGTGGCATGGTGTTTGTGAGTCGTTCGGAATCCTAGTTGAATTGTAAGTCCCGATCTAATTAACTAAAAGTGTGCAAAAAAATGTCTGCAGAGCGACAAAAAACTAAACTAAATCAAATCTCAAATCTCAAAAGTAAAAAAAAGTAAAAAAAACATTTTTTGGATCACTGTCTTAAAGAATAAATTTTTACCAAAATAAAGAAAAAAAAAAAAGGATCCACTTATTCTAGGAAGCTGTTATAATCTGTAACGAGGAATATATACGGATTATAGGCAAGAAATTATGGTACCCTTCTCAGAGACTTTATTATTTAATCTGGAAAGCTATTACGATAACAACATTTTGAAATAAAAAAGAAACGCTTCTTTAAGAATTATATTACATTATTATTATATTATATTATATTATTATTTATTATGTTATATTACATTAGGAACATATTACAGGAAGTTATTATAATCCGCACAAAGGAATTATAGGATTTTAACGTAAGATATACGGATTATAGGCAAGAACTAATAGTATTTTTCCCAGAAATTGCAGTACTCTTCCTCGAAACTTTATTTACTCTGGGAAGGGTATTACGATAACAACATTTTGAAATAAAAGGAAACTACGAAATTAAAAAAGAAATTTATTTATTAGGAAAGATCTCTTAGGAAGATACAAAATACAAAAAGTGCAAACTGGTGTTTTTCAAAATATCTAAAAATTTTCGACAAATAAAAAATAATTGGTATAAAATCTACCTTTCTACATATGGGTTAAAAAGAGAATAAAAAAAATTAAGAGTAAAATGTCATGGAAGATATTATTTTGTTGTGTGCTAACTTACCTCAATTTCCTTTCTAACATCGGACTGGTTTGAGCTGAAGAATTTGAAGGAGAAGAGTTGGACCTCGAATGCAAGAATTTCGGAATGCCCAAAAACTCCACTTTTGACTCTTTGGTTGGTATTTCATAATAAATATTTCCTTCGAGATTCGTCGAATTCTACGAAACAAAGCACAATCAGGAATCAGCTTTATGAAAACTCATGATGTAGTTATGATTTATTGTCAATCGTTTTTTAATATTTATTTACGTTTGATCTGAATACGCAACTTCATGGAATAATAATAACAAAAGCGATTTTTTCGTTTCCGTGTTATCTGCAAACGGTTTTAATCAGGCTAAAGGTTGCTGATTTGCCTATTCCACTTGACCTTGAAATCCGCAAAATTTACTTTGCTCTGTGGTTTTAAACTGCGATAAAAGTTATGTCATTGTTGAAAATTTGCTATTGTTTTGGAGAAGTAATAGTCTAGGATGAATTACAGATATTGTTATGAAGATTGTTTTTAACTTTTATGGAAAAACTACGGCTATTCTATTAAGCATATTTACCTCTATTAATGCCACTTTTATGAAGTTTTGAAATGTTTTTATGATGTTTATTATGTTTTTATATAGTTTTTAAAATGTTTCGAAATGTCTTTTATGTTAATAGAATATCATGCAAACGCATATGGAATTAAGCAATGTTTTTTATTATCTGGTGCTGATATCAGAAGAAACTACATAATAACATGAAACCTTAATGTGTATTTGCACATGAATAAAATTCTTTCTAACATAGCTATTTAATTTGACTTAGTAAAATAATCCTCCAAAGATCAGTTGTAATACTTAAGTTTTTTAGTTGAAGTCTAGAATACTGTACCTTGAGGTAGTCGCCAATCTTGCAACCCTGAATATTTCGCCAATTTCTTTAGGGTTGCAATACTGTAATTAGAGGAATTCGTAGCTTCATTTTCCGAACAATACAATGTCTATTTTATTGCTATTTCCATAATTAGTTGCAGAATTCTCAATAGCAGTAAATAAGAACAGAAATATATATTCTTTTAAATACGTATTCCGATAAATTATTGATTATTCCGAGCTTATTCTTATAACGTATGCCTGTCGCTGATACAGAAGATAAGCAATTTTTATATTGTTGCCACTCATGAAAATAAGAAACAGACAAGAAAAACGATTTTTTAATTTATTAATAACTTATATTTTATACTTAATTAATTAATTTCCTTCTTAAAGATGTTCGTTTAGCTTGGATTTTGTGGCAACTGTAATTAGAATGCGCAAGGAATATTTGAAGCTTTAGCTTTTTAGAACATTAGTTAACGTTACAATTTAAATATTTAATATTTAAAACAAATTAATATTAATAAATAATGTGCCCGGAACATTTGATAATTATCTGGCAGAGTGCATGTGGCGGCGACAGCAGAAATATGACATCCGCAAAATTTTTTATGATTTCACCGATGGAATAAAACGTTTGTTCCCACCACAGACGAAGGACATGCCACAATAAAAGATAAGTTATTCTCCGGTTTCTTCTTTTTTTCTCTTTTGTTAATATTAATTTATCATTCGAATTCGGCTTCGTAAAGGGCATGACTTATTTTTTGACATTTAAAAAAAAATTGGCGTGTTAGCGAATAATTTTGGCGAAATTTTAGAAACAGCGATTACTATCTTTGTCCAAACGATACATTTTATGCTTTATCAAAATAAAATTCCACATAATAATGTGGCGATAAAGCGATTTAATTTGGTGTGAAAACAATTTACGAATAAAATGTTGGCAAAATAATGATATATTTTGGCGTTAAAGCGGCAATGAGTGGCGTAAAAAGAAAACATTCAGATTTTGCCATAATAGTGGTAAACTTTTGGCGATAAAGCGACATAAATTGGCGCAAAAGTATTCCTGAGATAAAAATTTTAGTGATCAAAATTTGACGATAAAGCATTAACTTTTGGCTTAAAAGTAAAAAACAATTTCCTTAATGAAGAAATTTGGCGATAAAGCATTAACTTTTGGCGTAAAAGCAAAACACAATTTGCTTAATGAAAAAAATTTTCGATTGAGCGATAAATGTTGGCGATGCAGTATTGGCTTTAAAGCTCATATAACAAAATTCGCTTAGTGAAAAAGTTTGGGGATAAAACGATAAACTTTGGCTTCGAAGCGCTTTCAGGAATAAACTTTGACGCAATAGCTATTTGACTACTAATGTTGGCGTAATATCACTGTTTGGCTATAAATTTTGGCGAAATAACATTTTACAATACCGAATTTTGGCAGCCATTTGTTTGTTTACTTGGGGACTTGACGACCAAGTGAAGGATTTTGGCGTAATATCATTTTACCGCGCAAACTACCTGGCCCATTGATTTCTATGCTTAATTAATGACTTGGCAACTTGGCGATGAGTTTGGCACAAAGGGTACAAGATTCCAGATTTTAACCAAAATTTTTATGATGTTACCAAACAAGAAAAACGATTTTTAATTTATTTATATTTTCTAATTGATTATCAAATAATTATTTTCTTTTGGTACTTACGTATTAACGCCACCTTAGCTACAGATTTGGCGATTTTTAAGCGGCGCCAATCAAACAGCTACAGATTTGGCGGTTTTAAAGTGGCGCCAATCTAACAGCTACAATAAAGTGTAGATTGGCGCCACTTAAAAAACCGCCAAATCTGTACCTGCGGATGGCGTTCGAAAGATAACTGCGTGCGCGTGCGAACAACAAGATTGCTCTTTATTGGCGCAACTTTAGTTAAGGTGGCGTTAATACGTAAGTACCTTTCTTTTTAATGCTGTTGAAATAATTCAAGTTTTATAACGACCGTTATTTGAATTCGAGTGAAAAAATGTCACTTTTTATTTTTAGAACCTTAGTTCACGGCGAAAACGTCGATGGAATGCATTAAATTGTTCTGCGGTTTTGTGATGTTTCTTTTTAATGTTGTTGACATAATTAAGGTTTTAAAACAACCGTTATTTGAATTCGTGCGGAAGAATATAAGTTTTTAATTTTAGAACATTATCTTACAGAAGAAAAAGGCAGCTGTTGAAACACTCAGTTGAAATACGAATATGCCTCTATGGGAAAAGAAAACTTTCTGCTTAAAAATATGCTCGGTGTTTCGATACGATAATTTTAATCCATAAACTGCTATGGAATTTTCGTTAATCTATATGGTAAAGAAATATTATTATTAACATAAAGAAGAGTACATATAATAATAAAGAAGAATATATATAGCTATAATAAACTCATGTCCATAAATTAAGGATAATTCAGAATCACACAGAAATTGAACTCTAAAATAAAAATTTCACCTGTAGAATTATCTCACACATCTTGAAGAAGAATATCCAAATTACAGGAAACCACCAGATGGCGCGGATAGTACGTCACAATGACGAGAGTGTAAGAGAGGGGTATATAAGGAATGGTGGCAAAGAAGTAAAATTGTTCACAAGCACTTTAAAAGCCTTTCAGTGCAATAACCGCATAGTTATGGCACAAAGGAAGCCTTTGGATGATTGTTTACTTGGTAGAATTATCGGACGACTGGAATGTGGACGTACCCAGCTGGAAGTATCCGAGGAACTTGGAATCGCCCAGGGTGTCATCTCCAGGATTTGGCAACGATTCCAAGATGATGGTAATGTGAGTAGATGTTACAGCACAGGTCGCCCCCGAGTTACAACGCCGAATGAGGACCGGTATTTAGCAGTTACTGCCAAAAGAAACAGACGGAGCACAGCATCACGCCTGTCTCGTCACCTCTCTTCAGCTACCAGTACGACAGTTTCAAGGCAGACCGTGTACAGACGCTTAGGGCACATTGGTCTATATGCTCGTAGGCCTGTCAGATGTGTTCCACTTACCGCAACTCACTGTCGCCTGCGATTAACCTGGAGTAGAGAGCATGCATTGTGGACACCGCAACAGTGGTCTGGTGTGATGTTTTCCGACGAGTCCAGGTTTAGTTTGCAGTCTGATTCTCGCCGGACTTTCGTATAGAGAGAGCCCAGGTTCCCGTTACCACCAAGAGAACACCATTGAACGACACCGTTATGGTGGTGCAGGATGGCTCGTTTGTGGAGGAATTATTCTTGGTTCCAGAACTGACCTGTATCTTCAGAGTGTAACGATGACAGGCCACATCTATCGGGATGTCATTCTGGAACAACATGTACGTATGTTTCGAGGCGCCACGGGTGCTGAATTTCTGTTTATGGATGACAAAGCCCGTCCTCACCGTGCAAACATTGTAGACGAATGCCTTCAATTGGAGGATATCACCCGTGTGGATTGGCCAGCATACTCACCGGACTTGAATCCAATAGAGCATGTGTGGGATATGCTTGGCCGACGAATTGCAGTCCGTCAACCCCTCCCACCTGTCAACCGGAACTTCGGAGGGCATTGCTTGATGAGTGGTGTAATATTCCCCAAGATCAGATTGATAATTTGATACTCAGCATGCCTAGGCGTTGTAAGGCCTGTATTGCATCGTCCAGGAGACATACTCCATATTAACCATCATACTAATCATGTTATACTGTTTTTTGTAAATAGGTTCTTTTTTGAAATTTGCGCCAGGGAGTAAAAATCGCAATTTTTATTAATTAAGTCAAACATATAGCATCTTTTTTGCTCTTTACCTTTTGTGTAATAAATAGACTTTACAAATAAGTCAAATTTGTTTTGCTTCTGTCTCTTTCTTTGGCTGAACTTCATTAACCTTATTTTATGGACATGAGTGTAGAATCAAGGACAATATAAACTGTAAATGAAAGCTGTTGAATTGAATTGGGTTGTTTTTATGTTTTTTTTACCTTTAAAAGAATTATTCTTTATCAATGAAATGAAAACGTATTATTACTGCTATAAATACATTATCAAATAATAATTCTATGAATGAAACAAAAATTTTAATGTTATAAATTTACAATGGTTAAAAGAATTGTTCCTTATCAATGAAAATAAAACTTTTCATAAATGCATTGTCACATAATAATACTACAAACGAAGGAAAATCTTTTATGTTATAAATGTACACTGGTTTCCAAAACAGGAAAAATTAATAAAAAAAAAATTGGAACTGTAAAATTTCTATTCCATGCAATTTAATAATTAAATTTAGGAAAAACGTTAATTGCGGATTAGTTTTCTGTGCTGAAAATACACAAAACGATAACACACCAAACATGTAGTATCTGAGTTTAATGTGCAATCAGTTTCAATATAAAGTGTGATTACCTATAATAGTTAGCTATACAGGTACGACAGCAATACTCTGCGTTTAAAATAATCCGTGTTTATTAACTCAATGGGCAGTAAAAAATATTGCTGTGCCAAAGCAGATCAAAAGCTCTGACCATTTGAAGAGCCAGAAATTTCTTTGTTGTCAAATATCTTGAAATGAAAAAAAAAAAATGGCAAATCCGTCAAGTTTTTCTTTTTTATGTGTATGTATATTCATTAGTGATTTCGAGTTTCATATATGCATACTAGAGATAGATTAACAGCAGGCCATGATTACACAGACATTTCTTTCCGGAAAGAGTTTTAGGGGTAATTGATGACACTTACATGTGGTAAGGGAGAAATACCAAAAAAGGTTTCATCGATCAATACAACTATGCAAGATACTTACACACTGTATTGAAATGGTCATAGAACCAAGTCATTTAGTAGTTAGCCATTTCAATGAATGCATCAGGCGTATCAAGTTGAATAGCTATTTTTACTCATGTTGGCCAATCCATAAATATGTTTTTTACAACTAAATGAAGGCAGCCATTGATAATTAATGATCTAAAACTCAATAGGCAAACTCAAACCTTTTTCTGAGAGTTTCTGCGGAGTTTCCGCCTGATTTTTAAAGTGAACCCCTTTTCGTGAATCACGCCGTGTGATAATTAAGATTTGCCGCAGACCAGGCAATTAGATTCGATGTACACTCTTGAAAATCTCCGGTCTTGGAGTGAGATATACTTATGATTTCATACTCATGCACTCGTGATGAAATTTTAGTTTTCATTTCTTTGTATAATAACCCAAAGTTCATTATTTGTATATATATGTAAGTGCTCTAAAACAAAAATTAATGTATTCCATGAACCTAAAATGTGGCTCTCTTCTTGAAGCCGTTATAAGTCTTATATAGACCGAGACGTTACAACTATAATATTCTGTACTGAAAGACATTAAAGAACTTTATTTTGAGGCATGAAGAAATTACTGAGTTTATGAATGTGTATATTATTGAAAGTAAAAGGGTGCTATTTCTCAATGAATACTTACACGTGTGACACTGCCAGAAGACACATCGTTGTCGGAGACTGTGTCGACGTCATCTTCCACAAACTGTAGGTCATCTTCCCTTCTCACCATCAACGGTATGGTCACATGCTGCTGTCTCTCTGCCATTCTGGCCGGGCTACTAAAATAATAATACAAAAATAAATATGCTAATGATAATGCATCAGAAATAATTCTTAAATGCAGGTAGTTTAACTGTACCAATGACTTTGCCCATCAGCAGTTTGTTGAATTGAAATTTCGCAATATATTTTGTCCTTACAATTTCAATGGTAGAAATCTTGTTTAAAATGTTTTATTTCGTTTATGTATTGTAACGAGTGCCCTGATGGCCAAGTGATTAGCGCTCGCTAGCGCTTGATTCCATAGGCTTTAGGTACGAATCCAGGCGGTGGACCGGATGTTTATTAGTGGTCCGGAATCCACGTTAAGCTGTAGGTCTTTGTCTAATTAGTATGTAAGAAATGACCGTAAAACAACAAACCAAACTGTAATGAGATTTGATAGTAATATGTTGTTTAACCTGTTCGGCTTGTTTGTTATATACAGCCCTCCAAAAGTTAAGGAACAACCGGTTTTTTGAGCCTAATTTGCAAATGAATGAATGTAGAAACATGAATGTAGAACATTTGGATGACATGTGTACAAAACAGTTATGTATTGATTGCAACAAGAAATTTACATAAGAAAAACACAAAAATGATTTATAACAAAAAAAAAAGCAATCTCGCTGGAGAAGTTCATTCTTGGAAGAAATAATAATTACAGTTTTATGTGGTAAAATGTCCTAGAAACATAACAAAAATGAGTTTTAATGAGGGATATGGCCACCCCTAGCTTGAATGCATTGGAGACATCGACTTTCCATGCTGTCAATTAAGTTGTGGGTTACCGAAATGGGAAGCGATGACCAGACCCGGAGTAATCTTATTACAGCTCTCCTAAAGACCTTGGAACCTGCATACCAAGATAGTTCCAAAGATGCTCTATCAGATTCAGGTCTAGAGATCGCGCTGGCCATTCCATTCGCTCCAAACCCAGACACTTAAGATATTCTTCAACAACTACAGCTCGGTGACGTCGTGCATTATCATCCATCAGAATGAAAAGAATGCCAATTGCCATATGGGCGGGCATATGATCAAGGATCTCATCCCGATATCCAAAACCAGTCACAATTCCTCGCTGGAACACATGCAGCCCAACGTGACCATCGAGTGAGATCAAACCATTATTCCACCACCTCTGTAACTGTGTCTTTCAACAGTGTTGGATTGATGGTATCTGGTGCTTTGCTCCCTCCAGATCAGCAGAAGTCCCGAATCGCTCTCCAGTGTGAATCTAGACTCGTCTGTGTATAGTACAGGAACCCATTGCTGTCTGGTCCAGGAAACGTGTTCTCTTGCCCAAGATAAACAGGCCCTACTCTGTCGTCCGTTGAGGGGGACACGCACAACTGGTCGCCTTGCATAGAGACCTGAATTGTGAAGACTCACTCTCACCGTACTAGCGAATTTTCTTCTCTCTGATGCAACAGAGTGGTTTACAACAAGTTGAGGCACATAGATGATTCTTCTCCTTCGAGCCGAAAGA
The DNA here is from genome assembly GCA_021605075.1 of Caerostris darwini. Lineage (NCBI taxonomy): Eukaryota > Metazoa > Arthropoda > Arachnida > Araneae > Araneidae > Caerostris > Caerostris darwini. The sequence continues at coordinate 38,100 of BPLQ01008702.1, forward strand.
GCTATAAAACTGTCTTCTGCTTGTAGTAGCTCGTGGTCGACCTGGAACATGTCTTCTGGACACAGATGCTTCGGTTTGATATTGATTCCAGAGACGGTGGCATATATTACACGGCAGGAATGATTGAGAATTATGTTTTATCCCCCCATGAGTAGAAAATTATGTTTCACCCACCCTTGAGAAGGAAAAAAGGTTCATCATGAGATGTTATATGACAATCAAATAATAATCGCTGAGGTTTATTGACATTACTATCGTTGTCATTAAGAGGAATAAAAGGAGTTTTTAAAAGAAATCATACATTTTCAGTTTGTAAATGAAATTGAAGTGATCTAGCAGCATGATAATATTATGCATCACACTGCAAGAGTGATTCAGAATTAAAATTCATCCCCCCAAAATGGAAACTAGGTTTCATTCATGGATAAGTAGGAAATTAGGTTTCATCCACCCCTTTTTCTAGGTCTTATTCAATCTTTTTAGGAGCTTGCAGCGGCCTGAGGGCTGTGGCCTTTGGTACCACAGGCTTCGGGTTCGAATCCTCATGGTGGCATGGATATTTGTGAGTGGTTCGGAATCCCCACTAAGCTGTAGGTCCCGGTCTAAATAGCCTAAAGTATGCAAAATATGATCGTAGAGCGACAAACCAAATTTAATGGACCTTGTGGTCAAGTGACTAGCGTTCTGGAGCTCGGTGCGACAGGTTTCGGTTCAATTCCCGGCGGCACCATGGATGTTTGAAGTGGTTTGGAATCCACTTTAAGTCATAGTCCATGGTCAAATATGATTGTGGCGTAGGGATGGCAACCCTAAACCGTAAAAAATCAGCGTCACGGAGAGAAGTGAGACTTCCACCTCCTAGTACTCCACCACAACAGAAGCTTCCACCCCCCACCCCCACCCCCTTTTCTTCTTCCATCAGACCATACGGGTTCTTAAACTTGGTCTAGATGTTGTTGTCTACCAAATGGAATAATAAACAACAAAAACAACAGAAGCTAATAGAATCATTCAATGAAGGTTGATTTTCAACAGAAGTTGAAATGAAGCTAGAATCTTTTCTTAAGGCAATATCCAAATGAATTTTACATTTAAAAAAAAAAAAAGACATCGGAGAGTTGATGTGAAGGTATAATTGAAATAATGATGATTCTGTTGATGATTAAATAAACGGATATATTATAAAAATTATATATTATAGCGGATGTTTTGGTAAAGTTTGCAGCCTTATGTTGTTGTTACCTATGGCTTTATTGGCGCACAATCCATACAAATTTGTCCACTTACAGTAGAAACAAAAAGAGCATATAAACAAACCACAATTGCAAAGCAAAAAGACCAGACATACTTAATTAATTATTAATTATTAATGCAATTTGCAGATTTATTTCAATCGGAAAAATAAACACAGAATTCCGTTCGTTAATTTTTCTCCATTATCAGTTCTAGCTTTTGACATAAAATCACTAACTACAAACAATTGCAGTTTGAAATAGATGATTATTCTCAGATTCCATAATTCTAGCTGTCTTCGTTAGAACATAATAATTTCCCTTCATAAAGCTATAATTATATACCTAAAGCTATTGGAAACTGGTCGCATAGGGGTGCAGACAGATGGGATACTTTCAGACATTAGACCCATAAATAAAACTCATTTAAAAAAAATTCCTTTTCTGTTTTTGTCATTAAACGAGAATAATTACAAAAAAAAACAGATTTGCACAGTCAATAAATGCTCTTGTGTTCTTTTTTAAAATATTTTGTTCGACATCAGTGATTTTCATGGTTCGTTTATGTATATCAACGAACAATCCACAACGATAGATAAAGATAGGACTTTATTTTTTGAAACGTCTTTTAAGGGTAACTTCCCTGTAATTACAAGCTTTATGAGAGAAAAAAATACCGGAAACACTTTCACAATGCAAACTAATCAATGCGAGACGCTTTACACAATTGTCATAAACTCCATTGAGTCTTCTCATTTCTGAAAGCTGTGGCTACAAACGGATGCCATCAGTGGATTTATTCTTCTATACACTCTATCACTTGGTCACAAGTCGAACTGTAGTGCTCTTATGTTTTAAGAATTTGGATAAGAAACGTAGATGTGTTGTTGTTGTTTATTATCCCACTTGTGCAAGAATCCATCTGTTCTCATGGTTGAAGGGAAAGGGGGCAGCTTCTGTTGTGATATAGCACCCTAGGTAGAAATCTGACTTGGCTCAGCAACGCTGAAGAAGGAGTGAAGTGCCGTCTGGGAGGACTTTTAAGGGGTATGGGAGAAAATCAGGAAAAATTCCACCCCGACTTACGAGGCAAGATGTTGAACACCACAAACTCCATCGAGTCTCCTCTTCTTGAAACAGTGTCTAAAAAGCTGCCAGCGGATTCAATCTCCTCCATAACGCTCACCAGCGCACGTTGGCACTAAGCCGCGAGTCGGTCAAATTTAGATGTGTGGTTTATTAGAGCCGGGCATTTGACTTACATCATTTACAGCTAGAACAACAGATTAATAGAAGATTTAGCGTTATCCAGCTGAACCACGATGGACATGCTGACGTGTAGTTGATCTATTTTTTGTTGGAATAGAGTGACTTAACACGACACGCGAGTGAGAAGTCACACGATATAACATGAGTGAGAAGTCCCGAAATGTATAAACCCTTTTTTATTCCATCTAGGTGTTCAATCAGAATGCATCATGTTATTATAAAACGTAAAACTAAATTTTGTTCTTTCCGGAATATATAATTTTGTGTGTGTCATACCATCTAATAAATCATTTTAAATGAATATCAACTAATGGTATTAATTGGATTAAGTCATCACGAATTAACAAAGTTGTTTTCTCTTTCAGTAGAGAAATGAATTGTCAACTATTTACGCATCTCCAGGTAGGTTGTGTTTTTTCTTCTACTATTTCTAAAAACATCTCTATTATCGAATACTACTTTTAATAAATTTTCCACCACAATTTTGCAACGTATAACCGAAGGGTATCATATGAGATATTTCGGTTTTCAGATTTATTGTACCTTACCAGGTGCATTTATTTGCATGTGTAAGCATTTTTGTTGTTGTGTCTTATCCCATTTGATCGACAGCTACATCTAGACCAAATCCATGAATCCGTTAAAAAATGTCGGTAAAGTGTAAAAAATGCTGCTTCGTTTAGTTCTCCAAAGCACAAAGACATGGGACACCCAAAGGGAGAAGTCTGACTTTATCCCACTCAACTATACCCCCGGCACTGGATACCCATTTAATCAACTTTTACGACATGCATGGCCTACAGGGGGGCTATTTTAACCCGCATCCATACGGAGTGTTAGCATATTTTAATATAGATCATTATCGTCATCAGTGGCCCAACAGCCATATTGGTGGGCCAAGGCCGTTTTTTGAGAAGAGAGATGTTTTCTTTTTACGAGTTAGGGTTGTCAGCCCAGACATCCAACGCTCTGTAGCCAGATTATAGCGGGGCCTACGGGTTCAAGTGGATTCCGAAACACTACAAACATCCATGGCACCGCCGAGACTCGAACCAGAAACCTGTGGCACCGGGATTTAATATAGATACTAAGTCTATTTAGCTATACGCCAGACACGGATAACAATTAAAAAAAATGACATGTAAATATTATGTTTATGATATTTGATATAAAAAAAACTGAAATTCCTGCATGAATATGTTTATTGTCTAAAAAGTCTTCACAATTTTCTCGTTGTAATTAAATTGGTAAATGGTACAGCCGAAAAAAATTTAACAAATATATTATTATTTATGCAAATAAAAATAATTATGTTAATGCAATTATTTTACATAAAATCTTTTTAGAGTGGATTTATCAATTACAATATAAAACTTATAAAAATATATAACTAAAAACTATATCAATACATTAAGCATAAATATAAAAAATAATAATTTATACTAATTATAATTATAAAATGTTTTTTTTTTAAATTATTATTTTTTAACTAAATTAGAAACTGAAATAAGTGCGATTCTGGCATGAGACTTTGTGAAAAATGAAGAAACTCTCCACAAAATCAAATGTAGAAATTAAAATGGGCACACATATACAGAATTTATTTTTCCATTGCATTTAAAAAATAAAAAAAAATCTGAGAATTTTGGGTTAAGTAATGAATCTAGACATAAACTTTTGTATTACAGCTTCTTTATATGAGGGGCGGCCTTTTTGCCAATTAGTTGGCGCTCTGGCCTTTGGTAGCACAAGCTTTAGGTTCGAATTCTGGCGTTGGCGGGGTTGTTTGTCAGTGGTTCGGAATCCACTTTAAGCTGTTAGGTCCCGGTCTAATTACCCCAAAGTGTGAAAACAATGACCGTAGAGCTACAAACCAAAACCAAATCTTTATATAAGGCCATATCAAAGCTTCTCCATAAACTTTTACACTAAAGATTCTCCACAGACTTTCAGACAAAATCTTCAATATATATTTTCTCCTTACATTTCCAATGCTGCTTCTTCAAACAATGCCACACTACAGTTTCTCCATAAAGTCGCATACAAAATCTTCTTCATAGAAATTCAAACAAAAGCTTCATCATATTCTTTATCCAGACATTCTCAATGCTTCTCCTCCAAAAAACTGTCCCACACAACAGTTTCTCCACAGACTGTCACACTAGATCTTCTCCATAAACAAATTTATTTATATTAAGCACGGAATGTAACTTTTAAATTAATCGAAATTTTGATTATTTTCTCTCATCATAATTGCTGGCGATACGATAGAAGAAATTCATACGTCTTCAATGCTTTCTCTGATTGTATGATTTCCATATGCTCTCAGACTAATTTGCGTCTAAAACATTTAAAGTGTCTTGAGACGAGATTGTATGTAGAATAAGCATAATGGTTATTAATGCTTTTTTGTTTCTTAGTTAAAGGTTAAGTTGTAACTCATCTTTACACCCATTTGAGGCAGTGGTTTCCTTATCAGTCCTTTATTATCAACAACGATCTGAAATCATTGTTGAGTTTCAACAATCTGTTTGGCATAAAAGCGTAATAAATTTATCAAAACTTTTTCTCAGTCAATTAGATCTTCGAGTCGTGCTGTGCCATGGCTTTTGGAAATCCACTTTAAACGTAGGTCCCCGTCTAATATGACTGTAGAGCGTTGTGCGTAGTCCTGACAACCATACCTCGCAAAAAGAAAACATGTTTCGGAATCTGCTAGTAGGCAGACAATCTTTTTGTTTAACATTTCTTTTCATTTTTAGAACTTTTTGTTTAAACATTTTCGAATTTGAAATGAGTTGCAAATTTTTATATCAAATTTTTATAGTTCATTTATCATTTGAAATTTCATAAGTGATCAATTATTCAACCAAGATTCATGATTTTGTTATTTTTTAAACTTTTATATTTATGATTCTTTTTTTAAGACGCATTCCGAAATGCGGATAGAGTAAACGCTATTAAAAATTCAAAAAAAAAACATATAATTTTAATTAATTTTATGTGGGCTTAAATGATTCCTGATTGAATTAGTAATCCATATTTCCCCAGGATATTATACAAATATTATTTATAGTATATTTGCATCAAAGCTTTCAAAATTCTGTCAAAAGTTTTTGTTCAAATTATGTGAAGCAAGAAGTTACAGAACTTTCTGACGCTCGATGACATGCCTCGGATTTTAGTTCTAGCTGTATCACGCTTGTTTGTAATGGTTCGGAATACGCTTTTAACAATAGGTACCGGTCTGATATGACTGTAGATCTTTGAGTTAACAACTCTACTCGGTAAAATGAAAACTTTTCTGTCTCGAAATCTACCAGTAGGCAAACAGTCTTGGCCCTCCAAAGGGCTGTTGCGCCAATGAAGAAGAGGAAGAAGAATACAAACAATCCCTTAAGAGAGAAAATGTTCTTAAAATTAGGCAATTCTACAATAATGATTCACTTTGTTGTGATTCAAGACTTGGAGAAAAAAAATATTTTTACAAAGCATTGTAACACAGAATTGCTACAATTTGTGGACTATATGTTTATTTGTGGACCTATATTTGTGGACTATATAGGTTTTGTACTATATGTAAGGCTTCTGGGTAACTGGAATAAATTAGCAACAGGATTCGAAATCTGACAAATGAATTCAAATCAAAACCTTGAGGTGAATCTGATAAATCTTAAAAGGTAGAATGTTCTTCTATTAGACTCTAGGAAGAAGATGCCAGGTTCGTTCAAAATTGAGTTAGAAGAATGTGGTGGCAGTGCAGTAAACTGACCAGTGCATAAACTGCACCATGAGTAGTTCTGAATTCGTCACACATCAACCATTATGTCAATTTCATATTAAAACAATACAGTAAAGGATATGATGAAAACTTCGAGTTGAAATTACTCTTAATTTTAATTTTATTCTTATAAATTAAATTTCATTTTATAAATGGGCTAGATTAACTTGTAGTTCTAGAAATGTAAATTTGTTCTATATATATATATATATGTGTGTGTGTATAAATACCTGGCACTACAGCCCTTGGACCAAGGCTGTCTGCTTTCTATCCGATTTCGAGACAAGCGATGGTTACTTTTTACGGGGTAGGGTTGTCAGCACTACGGTCAACGCTCTACAGTTATATTAGACTGGGATCTACGGTTTAAAGTGGATTGCGAACCACTATAAACATCCATTTAACCACCATAACTAGAACCCGAAACCTGTGACACCGAACTCTGGTCACTCTGGCCCTATATATATATATATAATCTTGGATGTGCAAAATCATTTGACTTTTTTTAAAAGGACAATGAATAAATATTTGTGAGAATAATTTATTAATTTCAAGAGCGATTCATACCGTCAAAGTAGTTTAGGATAGTTTTAAGTGTCGTTGACTGTTATGATTGTTGTTTTTTAGAAAAGTTTTTGTTAATAATGTAATAATGTAATGATGTGCTAATGTGTTAATTATTAACAATGTAAACACTTTAATGAATAATTTTTTAATAAATATAATTCACTTAGTTTAAAATAATATATATTTTTTTATAAATTTGAATTAACTCTATTTTGTAGTATTTATGTTTAATGAAACAGGAATTCACATAACACAAAATGTTTTAGAACCATGCATGTTACGAACAGCTCGTTGACGGACGATTAGAAGACGAGTTGCTTTTCTATTGCCTTTCTGGATGATTTTAAGTAATAACTTCATAACATTTACGTGGGTTGTATGAGAGAAAATCTTTTTTTACATTGAATGCTCCGATTATGTACACTTCAATGTTATTTTTCCTCATGTTTTTATTAATGACATTTATATCTATGTTTTTATAGGATATTTATACATATTTTTCTCAATGTGGTTATTCCCATCATTCAGCTTAAGTATCGATGAGAAACTCTTTTGCACATATTGCCATAATCGCAGTCAAGTTGCCTTGTTTCTGAACGACCTCATGGCCAATTGGCTAACGCTCCGGCCTTTGGTATTACAGGCTTCAAGTTCAAATCCTGGCGATGGCATGGGTGTTTGTGAGTGGTTCGGAATCTACGTCAAACTGTAGGAAACATAATTAGCCTAAAGTGCACAAAAATGATCATACAGCAAATAACCAAACCCTGGTTTTGAAAAGTAAGGACACCAATCTAAGCTAGCAGCACCTTCCCGCTAGGTTTGGTTTATCGTTCTACGGTCATTTTGTGCACACTTTAGTTTAATTAGACTGGGACCTACAATTTAACATAGATTCCAAGTCACTAACAAATAATAACTTCCGAACCGCAAACCAAACCTATTAAATATTAATAAATGAAATTAGATAGAAAACTATCCGTTAAAATTCAACTTTTTTATGTCGAAAAGTGTATGTGGTTTGAAGAAAATAGTTAATGAAATTATTAGGGGCGAGTAGAAAATCGAATATTTGGTATTTGATTTCATAACGATTTACTGAAAAAAAAATACTTTTTGTGTATTTTTTTTTTGTTCCAATGCAGCTGGCAAACACCTTGACAGTTTGGTCTTGGATGCCTTAAGGCAAGCGCTGCACAGATGTACGCACTTTGCATTACCCAGGGGGCGCGTGTGACTTGAAGATAAGCCACGGACGAGGAGTAACAATGCCCCCGCAACGCTCTATGATCCTGTTAGACCGGGACCTACGGCTTAAAGTGGATTCCGAACCACTACAAACATCCATGGCACCGCCGGGACTCGAACCCGAAACCTGTGGGACCGAGCGCCAGAGCGCTAGTCACTCCGCCATTCAGGCCTTTTTTTTTTTGTGTGTATAACAACAACATAAACGCATATTGCACAAGAACATTTTATTAAGGATTTCAAAAATTAGTAACATAAAAATAAGTAAATGAATTAACATTTTTTTTTATATTACTTGTTTTAACTCAATTCCTACTTTTTTTTTCACTCTATTGCAGAAAAGTTCTTTACAAATAAAGTTGAAATTTTCCTCCTACATCTGGCGCCATCTATTATTAGATACATGCAACTTAAATCTAAAAAAACTAAGATGAATTAATTCAATTTAATTACTGAAATAATATTTGAAAAAACTGTCTTAACATCCAAGGTCCTCCACTAGAAGTTCCAAAAAAATGTATTTAAACTTGTATAGGTATTTTATGAACGATTGAAAATTTGAGCAAAATATATATAGGAAATATAAAAATATATAGAAGGAATTGGAAAAGAACCCAAAAACGTTCAAAAACTTATTTATTTTAATAGAAGGAATGTTGTGCAAAGTGTTTCAGAAAGATTAGCGCCTTATCTTTAAACTTACGTGATTATGTTTCATACATAATAGATTTCTTGCGATAAGGGAAAACTGTGTCTTTTCTCATGAAAATATAAAGAAAATGCGTGTAAGAGTTCAGTGTGCAAAGGTTACCTTCTTAAAATACTACGATTCATTGACACGTGTAGATTTCTAACGTAGTTTTAGGAGTAAGAAAACAAAGTTATGTGATTTTTTTTTATTATCAACGCTGCTATTATCGTAATCCAAATATATTTATTTTTATCTGAAATATTTGTGCATGATATTACCTGTAGCATCACCGTGAGCAAGTATCGCATTTTGCGAAATGTTTACTCATTTTATTTCCGTCGTTTAAGATATAAGCTCAAGAACAGAAGTCTGGGAAATTGAACTTTCCTTTTATTATAGTTCTTGTTTTAGATTTAATTTGCCACCACTGATAGATAATAATAAAGTCACAATCATTATAACTGTCACAATCCCTGATTCGAATAAATCTTTAATCGCACTATTTCAATAAAAGACACCCTACCTCACTGACCCCTCATAGCTATAATTCTGCTATTTATTTATTGAATAATAACAATAATATTTATTGAATAATAGTTAATTGAATTATATAATATATTACACTGAAGTGACAAAAGTCATGGGATACCTCTTAATATCGTGTCGGCCCTCCTTTCGCCCGGCGAAGTGCAGCAAATCGACGTGCCATGGACTCAACAAGTCGTTGGAAGTCTTCTGCAGGAATATTGAGCCATGCTGTCTCGATAGACGTCCATAATTGTGAAAGCGTCGATGGTGCAGGATTTTGGGCACGAACAGACCTCTCGATGATGTCCCATAAATGCTCGATGGGATTCATGTCGGGCGATCTAGGTGGCCAGATCATTCGTTGGAATTGTCCAGAATGTTCTTCAAACCAATCGCGAACAGTTGTGGCCCGGTGACATGGCGCATTGTCATCCATAAAAGTCCCATCGTTGTTTGGGTACATGAAGTCCATGAATAGCTGCAAGTGATCTCCAAGTAGCTGAACATAAGCATTTCCAGTCAATGTTCGGTCCAGTCGCACCAGAGGACCAAGTCCATGCCATGAAAAAACAGCCCACACCATTACGGAGCCACCACCAGCTTGAACAGTGCCTTGCTGACAGTTTGGGTCCATGGCTTCGTGGGGTCTGCGCCACACTCGAACCCTACCATCAGCTCTTACCAACTGAAATCGTGACTCATCGGAGCAGGCCACGGTTTTCCATTCATCTAGGGACCAACCGATATGCTCACGTGCCCACGAGAGTCGCTGCAAGCGATGTCGTTCTGTCAGTAAAGGCACTCGAGTCGGTCTGCTGGAATAGCCCAAGAAAGCCAAATTTCTCCGCACAGTTCTAACAGACAAGTCCCTTGTACGTCCCACATTGATTTCTGCGGTTATTTGACGTAGTGTTGCTTGTCTGTCAGAATTTAAGACTCTTTGCAGACGTCGCCGGTCTCGGTCGTTAAGTGCAGGCGGTCGACCACTGCGCTGTCCATGGTGGGATGTTATGCCTGAAATTTCATACTCTCGGCACACTCTTGACACAGTGGATCTGGGAATGTTGAATTCCCTAACGATTTCCGAAATGGCATGACCCATGCGTCTAGCTCCAACTAACATTCCGCGTTCAAAGTCTGTTAATTCCCGTCGTGCGGTCATCATCACGTCAAAACCTCTTCACATGAATAACTTGAACAGAAATGAAAGCTCTGCGAAAGCACTGCGCATTTATGCCTGTTCTACGCGATGCTACTGCCATCTGAAAATTTGCATATTGCTATCAAATGACTTCTGTCACTTCAGTGTATTATATTATTATAATATGTAATAATAATGCTTATGTTTATTAAATAATAATATAATGCAACTGATCCATGGCTAAGGGCAAGAAGTGGCTTTAATCTAGGGAGGAACCACGAGGGCTGAGGTCTGACTTTTTCCTCAAAGTGCCTGCTATGCTTTAGCTGGATATAATAGGATGGCCTTCACGCCTTCCATAATAAAAAGAAATTTATTGAATAATTTATTTATTGAAATCAGGGAAAATGCTTGAGTCTTTATTACTTCATGCCTTATAACTTTTGCGCCTTCTGACGTACTGCTTTTTGCTCGCACGTTTTTTATCTGGATTCTAATTCTTTAAATTCCTTTAATTTCATGTTAATAAAATGAAGATTCATGACTTTTTACTTAACGGTTTGATCCACTTGACTTTCGACGACTACACTCCGTAATAGCTTCTGGGTTTGCTACATTCACAAACACACACATATGCATATAGATAGACTAGATGTTTACCCAGCGTTATCTGGGTATTTATTTTCCCTTTACTTTATTAGTTATTTGAATCACAGCACAGTAATGTAAAATTCACTTAGCCATTTACCTTATGTATCTTTGAGAGATATTAGAGAGTTTTTGCATACCGTACGTTAGTTACCGTAGGACGTCCGTTAGCTTTTTCTCCCTAGCGCGCATGCTCATAGGAAACTGAGCATGCGCGATAGGGAGAAAAAGCTAACGGACGTCCTACGGTAACTAACGTACGGTATGCAGAAACTCTCTATTGTTCGAGCAATATAATAGGAAGCATCTATTGAGGAATTGAAACTGTCACAATCAAAGATTCGAATGAATCTTTAATCCCTCTATTTAAATAACAGACACCCTACCACATTGACCCTCATAGCTATAATTCTGCTATCTATTTATTGAATGAAGGAAAATGCTTGAGATTGATTAGAATAGATATATTCGATAATAGATAAATAGATTCATTTATCTAGTGTTGATCTTTCAAATAATTCCTCTGTTTAAATTTGCTGATGGTTTATAGTTTAGCTAGGCAACAGAAAAATCAAAACTTTTAATTTTCATTCCTGGATAATGAATATATACATCCTCTTAAGTTTATAAGTCACTTTATTTTTTATAGTTCGTATTAATTTCTATTTTTAACAAACACTGTGATGAAAAAAATAATTGAGAATTTTTTCACAATTTAAATTATTTCGACATTAGTTTTAGCAAACTTAGTTATTTAATTTTTATTAGGGATGTAAAGTGTGAAGGGATCAAGAGAAAATCTCAATCGCAGATGCAAAACATTAACGATTAACGACGTACGAAATATGCTTCCTCTCCCGGTGAGAGTCTGTAGGACAATTAATAAGCAGTGTTCAGTTAAATATACACTGAAGTGACAAAAGTCATGGGATACCCCTTAATATCGTGTCGGCCCTCCTTTCGCGCGGCGAAGTGCAGCAACTCGACGTGGCATGGACTCAACAAGTCGTTGGAAGCCTTCTGCAGGAATATTGAGCCATGCTGTCTCGATAGACGTCCATAATTGTGAAAGCGTCGATGGTGCAGGATTTTGGGCACGAACAGACCTCTCGATGATGTCCCATAAATGCTCGATGGGATTCATGTCGGGCGATCTAGGTGGCCAGATCATTCGTTGGAATTGTCCAGAATGTTCTTCAAACCAATCGCGAACAGTTGTGGCCCGGTGACATGGCGCATTGTCATCCATAAAAGTCCCATCGTTGTTTGGGTACATGAAGTCCATGAATAGCTGCAAGTGATCTCCAAGTAGCTGAACATAAGCATTTCCAGTCAATGTTCGGTCCAGTCGCACCAGAGGACCAAGTCCATGCCATGAAAAAACAGCCCACACCATTACGGAGCCACCACCAGCTTGAACAGTGCCTTGCTGACAGTTTGGGTCCATGGCTTCGTGGGGTCTGCGCCACACTCGAACCCTACCATCAGCTCTTACCAACTGAAATCGTGACTCATCGGAGCAGGCCACGGTTTTCCATTCATCTAGGGACCAACCGATATGCTCACGTGCCCACGAGAGTCGCTGCAAGCGATGTCGTTCTGTCAGTAAAGGCACTCGAGTCGGTCTTCTGATGGAATAGCCCAAGAAAGCCAAATTTCTCTGCACAGTTCTAACAGACAAGTCCCTTGTACGTCCCACATTGATTTCTGCGGTTATTTGACGCAGTGTTGCTTGTCTGTTAGAATTTACGACTCTTTGCAGACGTCGCCGGTCTCGGTCGTTAAGTGCAGGCGGTCGACCACTGCGCTGTCCATGATGGGATGTTATGCCTGAAATTTCATACTCTCGGCACACTCTTGACACAGTGGATCTGGGAATGTTGAATTCCCTAACGATTTCCGAAATGGCATGACCCATGCGTCTAGCTCCAACTAACATTCCGCGTTCAAAGTCTGTTAATTCCCGTCGTGCGGTCATCATCACGTCAAAACCTCTTCACATGAATAACTTGTACAGAAATGAAAACTCTGCGAAAGCACTGCGCATTTATACCTGTTCTACGCGATGCTACTGCCATCTGAAAATTTGCATATTGCTATCCCATGACTTTTGTCACTTCAGTGTATTTCCTCTCGGAATGAGAGACTATGAACTAAACGTTTCTGAACAGAATTCGTAGTTGTGCTGTACTTTCCCTTGGATGAGAGTCTTGAGGCCTATTGACTATTTATCCTGAACGAAATTAAAGGTTTGACAATTGCTTGAATATGATTAAAAAATTGCACTGGCATTTATATTTTATAAATATTTAAGCATTACTATTAATTTTCTAAGTCTTCACAAAAATATTATTTTTTAAATTAAATTGACTAATTATTTTTTTCAAGTGCTTATAATAATTTTGAAGAATGTCATTTATTCCAAGAAAATGAATAGAAAAATATATTACACAAAAAATTTATTTTTTTCTAATAATCAACGTCCAATAAAGCGATATATAGAAAAGTTTCAAAACTTTTATTTTTATACACAACGTTATCTCTTTAAGTATTGTTCCTACAAGCATTATACACTTTCTGACATGAGCAAAATATCAGTTTATGCTACTTATATTTAAAAAAATTTTAATGTGAAAAAAATACTCCATTAATTTAAATTAAAAGAAAATACACTTTACTAAGAAGTCTCAATGTACAAAGTATAGAGGTACGTATTAATATTGTTGACGTGAATTCATAAATTCAACAATAGCTAAAAATGTGAAGTTTCTACAAATGACATAATAGCCCCAGTGTTTATTTGGAATCGAAGATTTTGTTTAAGAATCTGTGTATAGATTTTGGCAATGACACTTAAAAGTACCACATTTGCACCTGTCTATCAATACGACTATAATAAATAGCTTACAAATATAATAAATAGCAAGCTAATACAAATAACTTGATTTGAGATGGAATCGAAGAAGATATTCAATGAAATTATCATCAAATGATAAATAATGAATTATTATGAAATCACGAGAGAAAAAAAAGCGTTTTTTTTTTTTTTTCCACAGAGGATAAAAATTTCTTTCAAGCGATTTGTTTTTAAAAATAACAAAGACCATATTTGAAAAGCGATTTAATTGAATGAAAATCGCTTTAATTGAATGAAAGCGAAATCTTTATTTTTTTAATAGAGGAAATTTCTAGTAAAGAGCCCAAAACTAAAAACCAATTTTTTTTTTTACCTTCAGTTGACAGACGCAAAAAAAAAGGCAATGCTTATAAAGATTTTGTTTTATTTAAGAAAGTAAAATTTTGTAGACAACTTTTATCACACCACTGGTACAGGATATACAGTTTTAATTCCAATTTTTACACAATTTGTAAATATTTAAATGATATCACTGATATCAATATTTAAATGATATATTATTTTCAAGTATTCATTTTATATCTGATAAAAAATTTTCTTTTATTAAAAGATAATTAAATGTTAAATATTTATAAATATTTGAATAGAGTTTACCAGACCTGATGGACAAGTGACTAGCACGCTTGGGCTCTGTGCCCATGGGTTTTGGGTTCGACGCCTGGAGGTGCCATGTATATTTGTAATGCTTCGGAATTCACTTTAAGCCGTAGATCCCGGTATAATAGGACCTGTTAGAGGTAGGGCTGACAATTCTACTCGTTGAAAAATAAAACATCTCCTGCCTCCAAATTTGCAGTAGGCAGACGACCTTGGCCCACCATGGGGCTGATGCACCACTGAGGAGCTTGGTTGGTCCCTCTAGGGGCTATTTTTTTACACACCTTGGGCTAATTAGACAAGGCACCTACAGTTTAATGTGGATTTCGGACCACTCACAAACATCGATGCCACCACTAGGATTCGAACTTGAAATCTGTAAAATCAACAGATAGAGCGCGAGCCAATTGGCCATCAGGCTGCACCCCAAGGAAGAAGAAGAATAGACTTTGTGCTTTTATAAATAAATTATGCTTTTATAAGCTAGTTTACAGTTAATATTTATTTTCTCTCAAAATAAAATGATTAAATTTTATTAATTATTATTTATTCATTATGAATATTAAATTTAAATTTGTAATATGTTTGATGGATTAAGTTTGAGCTTTTGAATAAATTAAAAAGCTGTGTTCTAAAAATATAAAACCGAACTAATCAATGCTAGATTATTAATTGATCTCATAAAAAATTTAAAGAAAATTATCTTTTAATGGAATCGTTTGTATGTAAAAAGTATATTTATTTCATGATCCATTTCTTGCCATTTAAACAAAAACTAAAAAAGAGCTTTTGGCATGGATAGATCTTATTTGTTTAAGGAACTAAAAGTCTCTTTAGTTATTTTAACTATATGTGTTGATGGGATTACCTGATGGGAATTTTCCGGATTTTCTTCTGTACGACATTTAAATGTGGGGTAGTTACTCCTGAAATGTGTCCCGAAATGCTTTAATTATCCATTACCCAGAAGAAATATGCTGATTGAAACATGCAAATTGTTATGTGGCAAGCATAATTAAAAATTTTCAATAAAAAAGAAAACATTAATGAAATCTTCACATGTGAGATCTGTTGCCGATTATCGTGTAGCATACCAGATATCAGACACCAAAAGGGAAGTATTTTAGAAAGATTTTCTCTATATTATTGGGATATTTTCTTTGATATAAAGAAAGTCTTATTAAATTTTTGATAAGAAAACATTTCTGGTAAAAGAAAGCATTATCGAACTATATTCTCTATATTATTGAAATATCTTCTCTGGTATAAAGAAAGCCTTATCGAAGTTTTGGTAAGACAGCATTTCTGGTAAGAAAAAATCTTTATCGAAATCTCTATTTTTCGAAATATTTTCTCTGGGAGGTGTGTTGTTGATTATTTTGTGACATGCCTGATTCAATGAAAATGAATTCAATCATGTTCATCGAATTTCAATGAAAAAGAAAACATTATTGAAATCTGCACGTGGAAGATTATTGTGTAGCATAATCGGCAAAAAGATCTGCTATGAAGAAGCTAAAAAAGTAAGCATTATCGAAAATATTTTCTCAATATTATTAAAATATTTTCTCTGGCATAAAGAAAGACTTTTTGAAGGTTTGGTAATAAAGCGTTTCTCAATATTTTCAGCATAAGCATTATCGAAATATTTATTATCATCGAAATATTTTTTCTATATTATTGAAATATTTTATATGTTATAAAGAAATACTTATCACAATTTTGGTAAGAAAGAATTTCTGGTATAACGAAAGACTTTTTGAAGTTTTGGTAAGAAAGCATTTGTAGTAAAATGAAGCTTTATCGAATTTTTTGTTTTTCTCGAAACATTTTTTCTTGAAAGTGTATGGCATGAATTACCGATATAAAAAAATTAAACGTTATTGGAATCTTTATTCTGTACATAGGAGAAATTTGGATAATTATTATATGGCATAAAACATGCCTGACATAAAAAAGAAACATTCTCGTAATCAACATAATAAAATATTTTTCAAGTATTAAAATATAAAAGGAAATAAAATTACAAATAATTTAATTAACCCAGACAACAATATTATTTTGCTTTTGAAAATTATACTCAACAACAACCACATAAAAATCTGTAAAACTAGGCCACTTAAATACAACGCTTTGCAAGAATTTAATCAAACCAATTTTGAAATAAATAATTCTAAATTAAGATATAGATTAATATAAATAATTCATTAATCCACTCACCTGTAGGAACTTGTAATTTGTTATCATTCATACTGGTATACCAATTCTTGAAGTGTTGAATTTAAATATCCATTCACAAAATAGAAAAATCTAAGCTGCTATTATTAGATGATTAAGCTGCTATTACCAGATGATATTTAAGAACACTGCAAACTAAAGATGAAAAGTGATATTATCCATATAAAACTCTTTTAAACAGGTTGTATCATTTTTTAAACCATAATAATAATAAACACTGATCCATAAAATCAGTATTTTATTCTTCACAACATATTTGTGACATTAATTTTTCTTGAGAGAGCATAAAATGCTCGCCACTGTGAAGTACGTGACAGATTAAAGTCTGTGAACCTATTCTTATTTTTCGACAAGTGAGTTCGACGAGATTGATTCGGCCTAAAGTGTTTGTTTATCAGCAGAGAGATAGATACCTGTTATTTCTCATTGCTTCGTATAGATCTGGAGCAGAATTTGGGAGATAAAGTCGTTTTGAAACCCCGATTGTTTCGCGTAGAAGCGTAATGATTGTTTCAGAAAAGGAGTGAAATCTAAATTTTTTTATACCCATGTTATTATTGTTCCGAAATGGTTTTTTCTCCCATTAGTTTAGTTATTTTTTAAATTTTTTAATCTTTTAAATTCTCCTGTTCACACACTAATTTTAATTTAATTTAATGCCCAGTTTTAAATTTAGTTTGTTGTATCACTAAACATAAGCTATAAAAATACATTATGCTGATCAAGCAATAGAACCATTTCATATTGAAACCAAGTTTCATTTCTTCAGAAATAACATCAGTCATATACACTGAAGTGACAAAAGTCATGGGATACGTCTTAATATTGTGTCGGCCCTCCTTTCACCCGGCGAAGTGCAGCAACTCGACGTGGCATGGACTCAACAAGTCGTTGGAAGTCTTCTGCAGGAATATTGAGCCATGCTGCCTCGATAGACGTCCATAATTGTGAAAGCGTTGATGGTGCAGGATTTTGGGCACGAACAGACCTCTCGATGATGTCCCATAAATGCTCGATGGGATTCATGTCGAGCGATCTAGGTGGCCAGATCATTCGTTGGAATTGTCCAGAATGTTCTTCAAACCAATCGCGAACATTTGTGGCCCGGTGACATGGCGCATTGTCATCCATAAAAATCCCATCGTTGTTTGGGTACATGAAGTCCATGAATGGATGCAAGTGATCTCCAAGTAGCTGAAAATAAGTATTTCCAGTCAATGTTCGGTCCAGTCGCACCAGAAGACCAAGTCCATGCCATGAAAAAACAGCCCACACCATTACGGAGCCACCACCCGCTTGAACAGTGCCTTGCTGACAGTTTGGGTCCATGGCTTCGTGGGGTCTGCGCCACACTCGAACACTATCATCAGCTCTTACCAACTAAAATCGTGACTCATCGGACCAGGCCACGGTTTTCCATTCATCTAGGGACCAACCGATATGCTCACGTGCCCACGAGAGTCGCTGCAAGCGATGTCGTTCTGTCAGTAAAGGCACTCGAGTCGGTCTTCTGCTGGAATAGCCCAAGGAAGCCAAATTTCTCCGCACAGTTCTAACAGACAAGTCCCTTGTACGTCCCACATTGATTTCTGCGGTTATTTGTCGCAGTGTTGCTTGTCTGTTAGAATTTACGACTCTTTGCAGACGTCGCCTGTCTCGGTCGTTAAGTGCAGGCGGTCGACCACTGTGCTGTCCATGGTGGGATGTTATGCCTGAAATTTCATACTCTCGGCACACTCTTGACACATTGGATCTGGGAATGTTGAATTCCCTAACGATTTCCGAAATGGCAGGACCCATACGTCTAGCTCCAACTAACATTCCGCGTTCAAAGTCTGTTAATTCCCGTCGTGCGGTCATCATCACGTCAAAACCTCTTCACATGAATAACTTAAACAGAAATGAAAGCTCTGCGAAAGCACTGCGCATTTATACCTGCTCTACGCGATGCTACTGCCATCTGAAAATTTGCATATTGCTATCCCATGACTTTTGTCACTTCAGTGTATATATATATATATATAATATCCTATCTCATGTAGAAACAGCTGGAAATGGATAGGCTGATAAATTAGCTAAAAAGAGAACTAAAATTTCACAATCAAATAATCATTTTCATCGATTACAAGAAGTGACAAAAATGCTATATGGAAAAATTATGACATCACATTATTAGAAGAAACTAAGAAAAAGAAGTGGAGGGACACTATTTGTAAAATCCCACCCCTAGGTCCACTGCAGTAGAGGCCTTCCACCTGGAGACTGGACATGATTGTCTTGCTAAACGTCTACACTGCATTGGTATATATAACAGTCCTTTATGCAACCAGAATTCTGAGATGGACAAAGATCATTCGCTAAGTTCAGTGAATGAAGAAAACTTATACAGCAGATATTGGGTGGCAATTGGCATCCAGCGACACATTTTCTTTTATCATTATGTAGTCACATTTCTTATGAAATTATTGTCATTGTTATGAGTTACTGTTTTGCTGATTTGTATTTCAACTTTATGCTCCAGTTTTATGCATCTGTGATGCAGGGGAAGCAATTATGTAAAATCAAGCACTTTTGCAATATATATATACTTTATTATGTATATAACTAACTACCTGGCACTACACCCCATGGTGGGCCAAGGCCGTTTGCCTGTTAGCAGATTTCGAGACATGAGATATTTTTTTTTTTATTGGTAGGGTTGTCAGGTGTACGCTCTAGACCGGGAACTATGGTTTAAAGTGGATATTCTGTACCACTACAAACATCCTTGGCTCGATCGGGGGTCGGGGCTCGATCCGAAACTCGTAGCTCCGAGCTCCAATCATTTGGTCTTCAGGCCCCATAATATATATATACAGTCCAGTCACATTAATGTGACCACCTGTCAAAAAGCCAGAATATACACTCTTGTATATTGGATTATAAGGGGAGTGTGGAATGTGGTATTAAATGGTATTTAAGTGGAATTCTTTATATACGCTGCACTGCAATGTGCTGCCACCTGCCTTTTGTGATTGATTATTTCACGTTAACGTCGAGAGTAGGTGGTGGTCACATTAATGGGACTGGGCTGTGTATATATATACTACATACAAGAGCCAAAACATTATGACCACCCCTACATTTTGCAATGAACTCGCCTGGAAGACGTGAAAGGCACGTGATCAGGTGGAAGTGGTATTTAACTGCTGCTGGATATATATATATATATAGCAAATATATATATATACATATATATGGCCAACTCGTTATTGACAGGTGGTCATAAGGTTTTGGCTCTTGAGTGTGTATGTAGTATAATGTAATATGGCAAAAATATGCTTGATATTACCTTAGTGTTATATCATTTGGTTTGGTCATCACTTTTGTAACAACCAGGCTAACTTTGTTAAATGATTTTCATTTTATTGTTTTTTTTCTTATTTAAAGCTCCGTTCAGACAAGAACGAGTCTCATCAGCGAACTCCTTAAAAACCAAAATCATGTGTCTCTATCACGCTCCTCGAGAGCCGTTTTTTTCCCCCTCACATCTAAGGGACCCCATTTACCACCAGTTGTCTCTCACAGTGAGAGATAACGTGAGTTGTTTGCGGCGATCAAACTGAGTTGTTTGGAGCCAAAGCCCCTCGCTCTTCAATATATATAGTATCTCGTCTGGACTGGCCTTAAGACTAAAATGTTTGTTCACCAATATATGTTGATCCAAACATAATTGGCCTACCTAATGTATTATTCAGCAACAATCATATCCATGTTTTTCAGCAGAAAATTAAAATTAAAAATGTTTTTTGGGGAATAAATATTGTTATAATGAGAAAAAAAAAAGATTATTAAATAGCTTTTATTTATCGATTTATTTTTCAAGTCAAAAAGTGTTTGTATAAAAATGTGAGCTGATCCAAGCATGCTTGTGTTTCATAATGCATTATTTTGTAACAACCATATCAGTGTGGTACAGCACAAAATTAAAATTAAAAATATTTTTTGGCAATAAATATCTTAAAGAAGAAAAAAAAATCACCAAGGGTAATTATATCATTAAAAAAATATCACCAGCGGTAATTATATTATTAGCCTGATTTGGACTGCTGATGTGTTATGAAGTAATTAACCTCGAATCAATCTGATGCAACAAGTTGGAAAGCCGCCTTGGTAGTTGATGCTCCAGAATTTGAAGGCCATTTTGGTATATAGGTTGATGATTCGAAATTTGAAAGTTACCCTTGTATTTGATGCTCCAAAATTTAAAAGTCGCTGTGGCATACAGGTTGATGTCCGAAAGTTGAAAGTTTTCCTAGCATATAGCGGTTTCCAAAGTTGAATACCATCGTGGTTAGAAGTTAATGCTCCGAAAGTTGAAAGCCGTTCTGATGTATAGTTGTCCTCTCAAATCGAAAGCTGCCCTACTAAAATATTCTGAATCAATATCCGCTCTGGCAGGATTTTTTGTTTCAAATCAAGAGTGATTCTGGTACAAAGCAACTGATTTTTTTTGAGATCGCCACAACTTCTGTTTTACATATTCAGCTAAAGGGGTGAAGCCTTAAATTCTAGGACGTTTACATCATTTTCGTATTTCCTATCAAGAGTTTTTTTTTTATATCCTCTTTGCAAGCTAAAATTACAGATAAGACATTTTCAAACTTTTAAATGAAAATAACTTCCTTTCCTTCCTTTTCCTTGCACAAAATTTAATTTCGATTAACATTTGTAGTTAAAATGAAGAAAAATGTGTTTTTATTGTGTTTTAAATTCAAAATATTATTCTAGAAAGAAAGTTACATAATGTTTCTTATTTTATTGCTTTTCAGAATATTATTCTGGAAAGAAAGTTGGATACTGTTTCTTATTTTATTGCTTTATTTATATAGTTAAAAACATATTTAAACTAAATAAAATGTCTTGTATTAACAGAAAATCTGTGTTTGCTTTAAAAAGTAATGCAAATGTAACTAATGGATAAAATGAGCCATTTTCTTTTAATTTGGTGATCGCTACTCCAAATCAATGATTTACACTCTGTAGTGTTCTGGGTCGTTCAATCGGATTGTAACTGGGTGTGGTTGGTTTGAGGCTTGACACATAGGTTTGAGAATACGCAGTTTTATTTACACGAGCACAAACACCACACACCTACAATTAGAGACATAAAATATTTAACACATTTTAAGACACATGATTACAGATTCGTGAAAGGATTCCACTTCTGAGCCGAAAACCTGATATTCGGCTGCGCGTAGAATGCGCGAAATATACCTCCTCTTCGAGTGAGAGTCTGTAGGCTAAGTAATACGAAGTTTGCTTTAAATATATTTCCTCTCATGAGATGAGTTACGCTGTACATCCTCTCGGAATATGAGTCTCGAGGCCTACTGACCAATTCTCCTGGACGCCACAGAGGCGCTCATGCAGTGTGCAGGAGGAAGTACGGTTACAATTCCTATTTTCTTAAACTCCGAATAATATTTAGATATTTCTCACTTTTAATATTAAAGACAGTAGAACATTTTTGGATTTTCCATATTGTGATATTTGCAAGTTTTTTTTAAATATTGAATTAAATATATTGATTAACTTTTAAATCCAAAATAATTATCATTTTATACATTTTATGTAGTATTTTGAATTTCATTTTAATGCCAATAGATGGCAGTCACACGGGAAAATACCGTAATCGCATCGAAATTCAATCGGCACACAATCTTATCACTCGAACTTTGCGAAACTATTTGATTTGAAACAGAATTGAATGATACTTTGAATATCATATCAACAGAACGATAGTTTAAAAACAAATCGATATAAAGATTTGAGTTATAATCTTAAGATAAACAGAAAGTTCAATTATGCTTGTAAAGTGGATGTATAGATACATCACCTCCCCCCCCCCTTCCTATTTCAATTTTGATAAGAATTTTGTAATAAATTGTCGAATTTTCAAGCCGAAATATTACATTGTTCCTCTTTTCTGAAATGAACACTAAATTTTATTGTAACGATACTTAGTCAGCAGCTTAAATTATTTGATTTATTTTATTAAGCATTTATCACTCTCTTAGTTTCTAATCACAGGTAAAAATTTTCACTAATTAAATTAGTTCAGAACTAATCATCAGTACAATTTGATTTTTATATGATTTTCTGGAGTATAAAAAAAAATACGGTAAAATAAAAATTAATTTTCGATTGTATATTACTGAAACTCTTTAGTTGGGCTATAAAAGAAGTACAACAGCTTTAATTTTCGATAATTTATTCCAAATTCAAAATAATTCGATAATTCCTTTAATTTATTAAATAATAAATAATTATTCCTTTCATTTATTAAATAATAAATAATTATTCCTTTAATTCGATAGTTATTCCTTTCATTTATTAAATAACAAATAATTATTTCTTTAATTCGATAATTTATTCCAAATTTTTACTCAACTGAACAAGAATTTCCTTAAATGAAATACATTGCTTAGAAGAGGATTGATTTAAGCTAAATCTGTGTACAGCTTTATAAAATTTAAATTTTGTCTTTGTAAATCTAATATTTATGCATTATTGTATTTATAATTATTATTTATAAACAATGTATTTCATTCTGTGCCTTATACTGTTACATTAAAAAAATGTAAACTGCAATTTGTTTTTAAAAGGAAAGCAAAAAGCAAATATATGGTATTTAAATTCAGTACTCGCAACTTATCAATATATATATATATTTAATCTTATGGAAACGCAATAACTAAATTTATCATAAAAATTCTTCATGTAAGAATATTTATAGAAAATAATGTTTTATTAAATAATTAATAAATCTACTAAAAAAAATTCAAATTATTCAAATTTTTAATTTAGAAGTGTTATTCACGTTTTTATTTTATTAATACATAGAAACCTAAGAAATATTCTTTTGTTTTGATCTAAAATTTACATTATATACGTATAGATGGCAGCACTACGAAAAACTTCTCGATTTATTTTTGGGACACACAGAACTGATCCTTTTCACCACACGTATTTTAAAAAAATCATAGCATACGTCAGTTCATTTAAAAACGATAAAAAAATAATTCATTTTTCAAATTTGCCTAAAGATAAAAATTTAAACTATTTATTATTTCAATTCCTTTTATTAGTTTTAATTCACTCTCCCTATATATATCTTGTTCAAATTTTCAATCGTTCATAAAATACTTTTTATTCATCCACTCAAGTTCAAATACATTTTTTTTAAACTTGTAGTGGATAACACTGGATGTTAATACAGTTGTTTCAAATATAAATTCATTCATTAAATTTAATTCATTAATTTTATTTTTTTTTTAGATTTAAGTTGCCATAGATGGCGCGAGGTAAACTTAAAAAAATGAATGAAAATTATTTATAAAGGACTTTCTGCAATAGAGTGAAAAAAAAGTAGGAATTAACTTAATTTTTTTTTATATATATTACTAGTTTTTATATATACTTAAGAAAATATATTTATTTAATTTTTTTTAATATAATGTGAAGATGGATATGTGAACTTTTGTTTTAATTAAATCCAATGCTTCTACACCACACCACATCACATCACCGTGACTAGATCTGAGATACCTCTTTATAGTTTAAAAAAAAACAATCTTTGTTAAAAACTCATTATCATCATTGTAGGATGGTAATATCCTCACAGTTCAGTCGGTCATCAAGATGTCTGCTGTCGTTATAAGTATGTGGCATATTTTAAAAGATTAGTAAAAATATTCATTTAAAAATTGCACTTAATAAGTAGTAGAGATCTTTTCTAGATAATACATTAAGATGTCCAATCTTATTTGGATTAAAATACATAAGAAAGAAAAAACTTGACTCATCTTTGTATACGTATATATATATTATACAGTTAAGTTATTTCTTAACATTGGTTTCCAAATATTGATAAAATGTAAAAAGTGTATAACACTTTTAGTTTGAAAATTTAAATAATTTGAAAATGTTTTCTTTTCTCAATTTATTTATTAAGTATTTAATAAACATAATTTTTTCTGTAAATATTCTTACATGGATGATTTGTATTATAAACTATATATAAACTATATATTATTATTATAATTTGGGCTTTCAAAAAATAAAATAATAAATTTTTTTTTTTAAGTTACGAGTTTTGAGTTTAAACAGAATGTACCTGCTTTCTGTGTATATATATATCACCATCATCATTGACTCAACAGCCCAGTGTGGGCCAAGGCCTTCTACCTACTGATAGATTTCGTATATATATATATATATTGTGTATATGTATATATATATGGGGCCTGATGACCGAGTGGCTAACGCTCTGGCGCTCGGTACCATGTTTGTAGTAGTTCGGAATCCACTTTAAACCGTAGGTCCCGGTCAAACATGATCGTAGAAAGTGGCGGGTGTATTGTTACTCCGTGTCCTTAGCTTATCTTGAAGCTACACGCACCTCCTGGGTAGTGCTAAGTGAGTAACGTCGGTGCAGCGCTTGACTTCAGGCATCAAAGACAACTGCCTAAGTGTTTGCCAGCTGCATTAGAACAATATATATATATGTGTATAGTTAGTTTCTTATGGCTTTTCTTTTTCTGCTGATTTTTTTGACAACTTGTTTACGACCCTGTATTGGTGTATATTGTATATGTGTATTTTCTTTTTGGTAGGCTTCGGCGGAATATTTTGTTCAGTTGTCCAAACTTTGATATATGTTATGTCTAATGATTTTCAGTTACGCGGCTGCAGATATTACGCATATATATATATATATAACTATACTGTGTATCCGGATTTTAGTTTTTCTTTTAATTCCTGATGTAAATAATTCGCCTGGTGTTACCTAGTGTTAATATCGCTTTTTAACTGTCCACTTCTACCTTATTATTAATGGAAGAAATTGGATTTTCTAAATTTAGTAAAACAATTAGAAAACCTAATTTATATTTATTTTATATTTTTAACTTCCTTACGTACCGCAAAATTCTTATGGTTTCTTTTTTTATAATTACAGCTTTTATAGTTGTTAATTTAAAATTAGAAGCTAGTTAATATTTGTTAATACAGTACCTGTATACAGCAGTACCAGCGCTAGTGTACCTGGATAACACTAGCGCAGTGGCTCTGGGTGCACACATCAGAGAATTTTATGTCAAGTAAGTTGGTTCAGGTTCAAACAGTCAAACTTCATATTAGTTTATTCTGAAGGTATAATAAAAAAGTCTCCAGACAAAACAAAGGGGTGAATGCTGCTTTCAAAAAGACTTTTACAGATAACTGTTTAAGTCAGGGGTGGCCAACCCAAATGATCTTGCGGGCCACTTTGGAAATGCATCACAACTCCGCGGGTAGCATATAAAATTATATATCCCTATATTAGATTTAAACCCCCTATAGACATTTTTTAGAGTGAAAAATTGAAACAGAATGAGTTATTATTATTGTGTTTACTGTTATTCTTGCATGTAAACATAGATAATATAATAATAACGATACAACGCACAGTGTAAATAAATATATAACACTAAAAATGAAATATAAAAATATAAACGAAATAAAAACGATGAAATCATTACTGATTTAACTAGTGCGTTATTTGTTTCTCCACTCTTTCACTTACCTTTTGCAAATCGATCTCAATTTGGGTGTTGCAGGTTGGCGTCAGTTTTGTATTTGGTCAATTTCATTTTAGAAAAAAAATGGTTCGCAGGTGTAAGTTGAACCAAAAGCGCTTGGTTAGAGTCTGGTTTGTTCTGCTATCAACAATCAACTGTGTGTATTTAGGGATGGTCACTGCATCACTTAAACTGAAAAAAATAAAACCTGTATATTAGATATTCAAGACAGGGGCATGACGGCCGAGTGGCTTGCGCTTTGGCGTTCGGTACTACAAGTATCGGGTTCAAATCTCGGTGTTGCCCATGGTGTTTGTTAGCGGTTCGGAATCCACTTTAAACCAAAAGTCCCGGTCCTAACAGGATCGTAGAGTGTTGTGGTGTAGCATTGTTACTCCGCGTCCGTGGCTTACCACTGTTACACGCCCTCTTGGGAGTGCAAAGTGAGTAACGTCAGTGCAGCCCTTATGGCATAAATGATCCCGGTCTATTTGCCAGCTGCATTAGAAGAGAGATATTCCAAGATGCGCGAGCATCATGAGTTCGCAGAATATAATTTAAATATACTGTGAACTCATAAATAAAGCAGGCAATACCTGTCATAGATTCGCAAGAACATTATTTTAAAATCAAAGTTAATTTTTGCTCGTAATTTCGACAGTTCATTTTTGAATATAGGGATGCACACATAATGTGTTTTTTTTTAATATGTTGGTTTTCACTACGTTGGACATTATAAAATAAATATATTTTGTAGAAGTGTGATAAATCTCATGGGCAGGAAAATATTCAAGGCGGGCTGCGGGTTGGCCACCCCCTGGTTTAAGTGTTTGCATTCTTATGGGATAAAACAGGAAAATTTTATCAAGCAATACAACTGTTAATGCGCAGACTTTCACATACATAAGACAATAACCAACGAGTCCCCTGACTTCTGAAAGCCATTACAAAGCCAATAACTTCTGAATTCGAACTTTTAGACGATGACTTTCATTGTGTCGGCCAATAGGACTTTTTATGGATTAAGAAATCTGTTTAAATGACAGTTCATATGCAGGAAAACTAAATTATTAGTTCATAAAATATAAAATACATTATTGTTATATAAAATCCTTATTAGACCTACTTTGGTCTGTATCTCTGAAATTTGGACTTTGGCAAGATCTGATGAGGCCCATTTGGGTATATTTAAGCGAAACATTTTAAGGGCTATTCTTGGAGGTGTGATTGTTGGAGAAGATGGTACAACGCAGAAATTTATGAATGCTATAAACACTCAGACATTATAAAATTTATTAAGATCAATAGATTAAACTGACAGCTCATGCATTTAGAAAGAATGATTTAAACCTTATAAAAAGGCTCTTTTTTGCAAAGTGACATGGACAAAGAGGAAGAGGATGACCCAAGTTCCGATGGATAGAAGCAGTTGAAAACATTTGCTGCACTGAAGGTTAAGAATTGGAGAACAATTGTCACCAAGAGGAATGTATGGAAATTTCTTCTAAAGAAAGCCTCGACCCACCCTGGGCTGTCGTGCTATTGATGATATGACGACGATGAGACGATGACTTTTAACGCAAATTTATTCAAGTTAAAGTAGCTCTGGATTAAAACGAGTATTAAATATTATTTCTTATATTTTTTGCAATTATTTTGGAAAAACAGATACAGAAATGTACAAAAATATAGTTTCAAAGTGCGTCAATATTTTTTAGTAGAGACTGTATACGTTAAAAAGTTTGTTTATTTCAATTCAAACTCTTTATTCAGACTTTTCTCTTATTCAGATGCTTTTATTTATCGAAGAACAGTCCTAGTCCATATCGAAGATATATAGGGATAGTCCCGCGCATATCGAAGATGGTGGCAGGATAGTCCCACACATACCGAATATATAGAGAATAGTCCCATCCATATA